>JASDQU010337661.1:0-12562 GCA_032191745.1 Picea mariana | reverse complement strand
TCTGGCCGACTTCTTCTCTTGGAGGCTAATAGCCTAATATAAATTATTTTCTTGAGACGACAAGGCTTCTAGGGTTATTAGCCAACTCATTAGGGTTTCTCTTACTTCCCAGAGTCTTCTATTCTCGTCAGGTTCACACGTGGGGGTAAATACGTCCCTCAGCTACCATAATATTAACAGGTCGCGACACTCATGTCCATCGTACGTGATTTTCCACCCTGGCGCGTGATGACATAACTCATTCAAACCAAAGAGGAGCGGCGGCATAGACAAAGACATCGCATGTCATTCAAAGGGAAACTGGGATCACGTAAGTATTAAACGATCGGGACTAGCAAGCTCTAAAGGTATGTACCAGTCCATTTTTTGTTTAACAACTTATATTATATTGCTTAATCACTAAACTACCTCAATCCCGATTGCAGGAGAGTTTCTCTGATTGCTAAACAGAGCGTGCTCCTGGATTTCACCGAAGAACTCAAAAGAAACACTGAAGCACCAACCGAAGGAGCGATGCGAGAAGCCGGTCTTCCCAAGTTTCGACACTCCAGATGAATTTATCAACCTGAGCGACGTGTTCAAGATTGGGTGTTGGCAAACCCCGAACCCCGAATTTCATTCTGTGTGGGCCCACGGCTTGATCGCATTTCGCGACTTGGCAGCAATTGTTGCATTCTTGTGTCTCACCTCTCCAACCAACGAAACCCGAAGTGTTGGGTCCCATGGCCCTTTCGTGTATCGCGAAATCGGCAATTTCGTTGAGTTGTGTTTTGGTGTCGGGCATTTGTAAACGTCGAACCTCGAACGTCGATTGACCGCCAACCTCCGGTTTTTCACAGTCGGGAGGTGGATGAAAGCGGCTAGAAATGGAATAATTTTGTTTCAAATGTAATAAATGGCATGGGGAATTCGTCTTGTAAAGNTAAATCCAAGTTCGTCAGTTCGGGAATAAGAAATAGTGAAATGGAGAAGTTGAGTCCTAGCTTAGCACAAAAAGAGAAAAGCCTCTAGAATCCTGAATGATAGGTAATTATTGCCTTCCCACCTTCATTGATTCAATTCACTGGGATTTAATCACCTAGCACTGATATTCGTAAGGCCCCCTTGTTTCTAAACTCTTCATTAATTTGATCGTATCTTAACAAAATCCTCAGTCTAATTTTTGGAAGAGTGGTTTGCTTGTTGTTGACTTATTTTTCTTGTGTGGTGTCTTGTCTTGTATAGTTGGGCATAGATTTATTTTTAAACGTTTTATTCCATTTTGCTTATAACAACTCAATAATGAAAAGTGGATGACCCACCAATGTACCTTAATAGGTGGCAAAGAGATGACTAATCTGATTCAAAAAGTTCAAGATCCACAAGACAACGTGTTTACTCGACCATAACTCACACGAACTCGTCGAAAGCCAGGGAGGGAAAATAATCCTCCAAGATCAGATCACACCTCTTCACGAGAGGCATCCATTAATAACCCCCTTAACCTCACTAAAGAGATTCATCCTTTATAAATTGAAACCCTCTTGATGCCGAAGGCCAATTTAAATCCCCCTTAGATGGATCTCGATGATTCGGTTGTGTGTCAGGTTGGTATCAATATCGATCCACCTCTTAGTGAATCCTTTGAGTTTCCACGTTATATGTACCATTCAATGTTTGATCCTAGTACGTCCCATAATGCACCTGGATCCAACCCCACTATTCCTAGTATGGCTTCAGGGAGTGGTAATACATATCCTCCGCCACCATTTAGTGAGGCCAAGCCCAATTTGAACACACCTATTCCACCGTTTGTACTTCCCATAAGTAATCCAACTACCGCAAGAACATCTATGCCTATTACTAGCTATCTGGGCCTCAATCCCAGAGGTACGTCGGCTCCCATGTATGGGATACCTATCGGCATAATGGCCCAACCAAATTTGCATTTTCTCTATGGATGGACGACCCCATCCACAACTACTTCTCAATCTAGCAGTATTCCCATACTAGGAGGTTCCAATCCTTCTTGGTCTTTTCCGGCCAATTGGAACAACAATGTTCCACCAGCCAACACATCACCCTGGACTGGTAATATTCTGAGCAGTAATCATACTGCTTGGAATAACAATCCCTGAGGGGGATCTCAACCATCTTGGAACAACAATGTTATATGAGGTAAGCTTGCCTCATGGAGTGGTCATCCTCCAGGAGGCACCCAACCGACCTGGCATAGTCATTTTCTAGGAGGTAACACTGCCTCTTGGAACCCTAATATTCCAGGTAATAACCCTACCACTTGGGGCGGAAATGCACCAGGGGGAAACCCATTTTCGAGTCCCGCTCCAATTTGGGGTGGTTCATATCCAGGAGGTTCCAATCCTCCTTGGGGTACCAACATATCTAGAATTCCTCCTTTTCCTGGAGGAACTTACCACACATGGGGTAATCCTACTCCTCCCCCCACCAATATAAATGCTAGCACCCAGATGCGCCCACCATTTTGGCGATGTTAAATCTGCCAGATATATCATGTCTGACAAATGACCATGTCTACCATTTGCCCAAATGGCCTTCTATACCGAAAAAGTTACCATCTGACATTCCTAAATTTGATGGTCGACTAGGAGAGGATCCCTCTACCCACGTCATGAATTTCCATTCATGGTTCTCATCTAACTCATTAGTTGATGATAGCATTCGATTGTGTTTATTTCAACACACTCTCACAGGTAGCATAGCCAAATGGTACATTGAACTGCCTCGTGCTAATTTTGTTTATTTTCTCTCTTTAGCCATGGTATTTATCACACATTTCCAGTTACCCATTCGTTATGAAATGGGTACTAATATTTTGACATCCCTTCGATAGTCTACATCCACTCATATATCCGATCATATCCATGAATAGCGACGATGTCATCGACTCATTAAAGCGGATATTTTTGATGAATTTTTAGCCGATTGGTTTTTCAAATCTCTATTATCGAAAATTGCCAAAGATGTTTCCATGTCTGGTGCCATTACCGAAGAGAAACTCATCTTGCATGCCCAACAGATGGATTTAATATATTCTCTATCGAGCACTCTTTATGGCATCATCCCCTATGTGGCTCGTCCTTCCACTGGCTTGCCCAAACCCGGTCCCAACACTGATGGAGTGTGTTGTTCCTAGAGGCGTTCTCGGCTTCAGAACATGCCTAGGCACCTCAATCAACTCCACTCTCTCTGAATTGCCTTAAATCTTGCTATCTGGAGGACAACAATTAAGCTTTCAAGTATGCTTTTAATTTACTGTCAGTAGGACAGTGATTTAGCTTTCATTTATTAGAACAGAGGAATCTATTTATTCTTTAGTACTTGCTTTTAATTTTGCAAGAAAGTAGGGTTAAAGATCATTTTATACCATTAATTTATGGGAATTGACCCATATTATTAATTCATGATAATTAATAATATAATTCATGATAGAATGGAATAATTTTAAGGAAAACAATTGGAAACATGTAAGGCACCTATCTAGAGTGAATCTTACTTAATTTCAAGAAGAAAAGCATGTTGAGAAATTAAGAATTCAATAGCTTAAACACTAAACCTCAAATGCATTACAATAAAACAAAATGATAAGCATTATCAACATAAATAAACAGTTGGATACTCCATGAATGCTTCAACATATTTAACAATGCAAAGAAGAGGTCACGTTGCAGTGAAATCTCTTCTTACTTCGCACATTTAATTAAACAATACAGATTTTTGCAAGGCTACCAAAGGCTTTTATTATCATGATCATTTGAGATACATATAAGAGAGAAGAATCTATGGAATCATAGAATAAGTTTTACATATACATGAAGGAATACAGACTGGTACAATAATGAGCCTCTGAGTCCTGAAGCTAAGAGTACAAAAAGCTCTAAACCCTTTCTTTCCTGCCCTTTGAACTGAAATCTTGGAGGTAAGTTACAATTTTCCGTCACAAAAAATCAACCTATTTAATGACTTGAGGTGGGGTATATATAGGCCTTTTCCTTTTCCCTTTGTGTAACTGCTTCCCACATGTTCTTTTCCAAAATTGGCACGTGCCACACAAAACTGCTTTTCTAACTGCTTCCTTTGTTCATCTCTGTTGTTGCTGCCGGAAAGATTTAGAAGTGGAGCCTCTTAGTGAGGATATTGTTGAATATTTATAAATGGCTCTCCATGCTTCTCCTGTTGGATAAGAATGCCCTTTCATATTTCTCAATGCAAAATCTAATGTTGTATAGAAAGCATAGGTGACAGGTGGAAGACTTCTACAATGTTTCCTTATGCTTGATAGGAGGTCAAACTCTAATGGCAATTTGTCAATTACAGTTTTCCAGTCCTTCCACATTCTCAAAAATCTCTTCATTGTTTCTTACCTGTTGTATCATATACTTGTAGTCCTTTATATTGTGCATGTCTCCATTTCCATCCCATGGGGATGGGAGGCCTTGGGGTATAAAACTATTAAAGAGATTTTTGCAGGCTACTATGCGATTCACTAACTCCCGTCTTTTGTGTTGAGCTCTGTTGATTAAAATCTTGTTTGTTGTTACCTTACTATATTCTTGGATAATTGTTGTTATATCTCTAACTTGTATGACTGCTAGATGAGTTTTATTCATGGAGTTAAGAATATCAATAATTTGATGAGCTATCTCTCCATGATTATCGAGTTGATTTAAGGTTTGCTTGATGTCATGATTAGCGGTAGATGCTAGATCCAATTCTTCTTGCATTAGAAAAAAATAATCCCACCTACCAATAATATCATCCTGAATTATGTCCCATAGGAGATGCCTAGCTCCCTTTAGTGTTGGTATCCTTGTGACTCTTCCTTTCAAGGTCTCCACCTCCTTTTGTAAATCTTCCTTATCATCTTTGAGCTCAGTGATGATTTCTCTTTTCTCTTTTAGCTCATCTTCCAAGTCCTGAATTTAAACCTCTTTTTATCTTAGGGAAGCTTGGAGGGTAGAGACATCATTTTCCTTTCAATTCACCTGTGAGAGACTCTTTCCTCTTTGAGGAGATTTTTTTGCCTTCTCAATTTGGCTTGGACCTTACCTATTCCCTATGTGTCCCTCATGGAATCGCTGATAACAGCCTCACCAGTCTGCCTATGTAACTCATATTTATCTCTAGTGTTTATCTTGTCCAAATTTGGGGAAATCTGAGTGGAAGAATAATCACTTGCTTTCTTTGGCTGTGTACTCTTGGGCTCCAACAATGCAATATTAAGGAGTCCTTTATCTGCATCTAGGGTTGAAAGTATCCTAGCCTGGTCTATCTTTGTACTCCAATCCTTCTTATAGTGCTCCCTTTTCACTTGCAAACCTTTTTGCTTGATCTGAGCATGTTTTGAAAAGAGGCTGCTCTTACTCTTGAGATTCTGACATTGTAGGTTCTGCAGGTGTTAAGGATGCTGAGGGAAACTGGGCAATTTTGCGAAAGGGCCATTTCATGTATTCTTGTTGTTGATCAGCCTTCTCTTCATCACCTTCATCAATCTTATCCCTTTTGCTGCTTTCTTCTGTGTCAATTTCCATGGCTCTTGTTAAGTCCCCAACTGCTCTCTTGGTCCCTTTCTTCCTGTATACTATTTGAAGAGGTTGTGTAAGGGATACTGGAGGAGTCTTTTGAAGATAACTAGTAGGCAGAACCCATTTTACCTACTCCCAAGTATCAATATTTGATGCCTTTTCCAGGGCTTTATTCACTTGGTGCATGTAAGGGGATAGCTTTACATTTTACCTGGGTTTGCATATGACCCCATGGGGATCATAATTCCATTTATCACCCTTCTTGAGGTCCAAATCATTCAACATAGCTTCCACATATATTTTAGAAGTTCTGGTTTTGACAAAGAATGGACCTACCTCCTGTGGCACTTTGAAAGTTATAGAGCCCTTATTCTTCACAAAATGGATTTGATCTTAAATAAATATGTCTGATATACTCTAGTGAAAAAAATTTGGTGGTGATGAAAACAAGCAGCAAATAGGGCTGAACCTCTGATCCATATATCCTGATGATAGTATAATCCTAAAAAATGTACTAGTCCCCCACTCTAGCATTTGGGGACAGTTGCAGGTATTCCTTGATCAGAGGAAATATTTTGGGAGGAGTAACTCCATGGCTGATGGTGTACATAATGTACATATAAGAATTTACATATTTAGTAAAACCTTCATTTTTTGGTCTTCTTATCACATCTAGGCCCATTCTATCAATGATTCATTATACATGTGGAATCCTAAGCTCTCAAATGAAGAGGTCTGTTGTGTAATAAACAAATAAACCAAGTAGGACTGATATCTAAAGGTTCCGGTGGCTTTGCAATTGATTAGCTGAAGTCTACAAGTTCAAAAAGGTACTTGGTATAATAAAGTTTTACAAAGGTTTAGCCTGAGGGATTGTAGAGATTTGCTAGGAAATCTAGGGTGGTCTCATCAGTGAGCTTGTCATGGTTAGACCCTAGGATCTATGAGATCGTTGAAATGGCCTCTAAGGCTACACCAATGAAAATAGAGGTTTTATAACGAGGTGGGCCTATAGGTAGAGGTGTATCCAATGGTAGAAGGCTCTATAACAATTTCTCTTTCTTTAGTTGTGTAAGGGCCTTTTATTGTCCCTCAAAAGCATTCTCGTCCAAGGTATGCAGTTCAATTCTGGTGGGTAGGTCGAGCACTTTAGAAATTTCTTGGGGATAAAAGGAGCATAGGATATTTTCTCCATCTGGTGTGAGGATGGCTTTCTTTTCAGCGGCATAGTGGTCTGCACACTAGTTGATGAGCTAAAGGAAGTTATAAGTCTGAGGAACAGAGGCTCGAGCGAGCAATGATTCCCAGAGATGCATGGTATCATGCATTTCCCTGGCATGGGTTTTGGCAGTAGAAATCGACTGGTAGAAGTCTGGGATGGAGGTCAGGTAGTCGGCCATGTCTGCTTGAGTATCAATGAGGTGGTTTTCAATGGACACAACAGTTGATTTTGTAGGCTGAGTCGGGTTATGGATCTCCATCAGGAAATAGGGGTTATTACAGTGTTTTATACGGATTAACTAATGAGAAAGACAATTCGCAGGATGCAGATGAACAGACGAGGTTGACTTACCAGTTGAATTTGCCCAAATTGAGTTGATGGCGACATTGCAAGCAGTTGCAGGCTTGCAGGTTGATGGGGTCTGATATATTAATACTTCATAAAATTTGAAAAACAATACATTATGCAAGTCAAGGGGTGATTTTATGAATTTTGGAGCATTTATTGTTTCCACGTGGCACCCTTTCATTGGCTGAGGTGGCGATGGCGCAGGTGACATGGAAATGCAATGGCCCTACTACCATGTGGCATCCTTGCATGAGGCCATGCAACATTAGGGTGCCAACAGATATCCATCTAGTTGTTGCATGGATATGGGTAGATGCGATGATGTGACAGGATAATGTGGTAGGGACAGGGCCCTTCTGCCATGTGGCACTTGGAGAGTGGGCCATGTGACCTTTGGATGCTGACCAGCGGCCACCAAGATGAAACGTGGACACAGGCAACGAGCGCTCAACAAAGGAGGTTTCAAGCTCAAGGCTTCGGTGGTTTCCCAAAACCATTTCGAGAAGCCTAAACCAGTAAATTGAAGGCACGTGTCCTGGTGGGTTTGTGTTCAGGCTCGTGTTAATTTTCATAACGGGTGGATGATTTGACGTGCCAGAAGGAAGGATGGCCATCTGATCAAATCTGGCGCGCAAAACTTGTGCTCTTGTTTTTTTATCTGCCGTGTGATTTGATGTGCCTGACCATCGATGGGTCGTTGATTGGACTGCACCTCCGCCGTTGGATCTAGTGGGTGCCCACTTGGCTTATCAAACATGGACCTTCACCTACCTGGGAGAATATTGTCCGCTATATCAGATGGCTCTACATTGTACGATCTGCTCGGTCTACCTATTGACTAATCGGGCTATATTTCATATAGCTCGAGCCTTTATAAACTGTCAGATCTAAACCAATGTATCAGGGCCGTTGATTTTACCGCCACTTTTCTTCTTTACGCTCATGCATCAACGATATCATTCTTGATATAGGATGTTTATTCAATTCATGTGAGCCATTGAATATTACAAAGACGTTTTTAATGACGGTGCTCCTTCTCACCCCTGAATGGATGTCTGCCATTGGATTTCACCATCAAATTTTCAATCGTCGGCTCTGTTCCTGCTTTACAAACATCCCAATACACTCTTTATGCCTGCAGAGGCCTAAAAATGCATGTAACTTAAGAAGATAATGCACACAGAGGGTCAAAAAGTGTCCATAGCTTTCTTTTTTTAGGCACATCAGGGCTATTTTTCTTTCTCAACTCAACATTCTTTGGATACAGATCTCTCAAGGCCTTAAAAATATATCTAAGTACTAACAGAGTGATCGGTTATATAACTCACAATGTGATTAAATAGTTGAATAGACAGATGGGACACATGTCCATCTAATCGACCCCATCTATGACTCCTCAATAGTCGCATACGCTAGCAGCCCCCACCCAAAATTTCGAATTCATCATAGTCCAATCTGTAGAACAAAAAGGAAAAAAGAAGAAAAATTAAAAGAATAATAAGAATTCTAATGCTAGGAAGGGAAACACCCAAAACACCAACCCTCCTGCTAGGGGCACACAAGAGAAATGGAAGTTCAAATTACCATGCAAGATCTGCACGGGTGACCATCTAACTCATTAGTGTCCTCAAATGGAGGAGTGTCAATTATTTTTGTAACAACGAGGCGCTCATCCACCACCGACAGTGCGCACTCAACCCTTCCCACAACAACAACAAATAGTTGTTAGCATCCCCGCACCCATGCTAGGGGGCAATTCCCCCAACCCCCCCGAACTGGTGTGACAACCGCCAATGTCTTCATGTATGACCATAATATTCACATTCAAATTTCATCTCGTACTTACGATGCTCCTCCCTCTGGATCGGTGAAACTTAATCTGTATTCATCTCAGACCAATTGCCCTCTAAACATTGAAAGGCCACCTCATGATCTAGTGTTTCTCCCTCCCAAACGAGTTTGACAAAAGATTGTTGAAATCTAAGGTTCTTCTAGTTCATCACACCTCTGAATCTTCTGGAGGTAGCTAGTTGACGAGGCAGTCGATGGAACAGTCAATGAAGATGTCGATGGCACGACCGATGGAGCCGACAAGCTGGATGGATCAGATGGACCAGTCGATGAGTTCGGTGGATAGATCGACAAGTTTGAGGGACCAGTCGACGGAACGACAAAGCGAAGCGACACGGATTTTGCGAGCTAGATATTTTTGGTCGTCCATTTTCAAAGATTGCGTAGAGGCGGTCAAGAAGTGTCACCCCTACCAGGTATTCACTCGTAAAATGTGCTCGCATCCTCACCGTTGGTCCCTTCACCGAGTGGGGGGTGGATTTCATGGATTTCAACCCCACCTCATTACATTTCTCACACCATGGGGGAGGATGATTCGAATCATTCCTCGGTGCTCGATTGTCCCAATTCTGATTCTGCCCTCTTTTTCCAGTCCCAACTGATTTTACCATGAAGAGGTTCTTCTCAAACTGTTCGATGTGCATGGACAATGCACGACATTTCTTTGTACGTTGAGTTTTTACACTGCAAAATTTGCAATGTACTACCACCGCAGTGCTACTGTACTTTTGCAACAATGAGCAGTGATGGGGATCATGTCTTGGATTCCTACATATCTCATAAAATCCCACATCTGCCTTTTTAGATATGTTGCCCACAAATGGATTAGCCACTGCCGCAGCATATCTTTGGGTCATGGGGTAGTCATTCCGCAAGTGGCCTTTTGTTTTACACATCGTGCACCACACCACTTTCTTGTATTATGTCTTCCCTTTACTATCTCCTGGATCTGCTCAGACAAAGCTATCAACTAATACTGGAACTGCGCTAATCCAGGTGCCAAGCCTAGAATGATGGATGCTTCTGCCAACTCGCTAAAAGACTCTAGCCGCATTACGAACTCCAGTGCTTCTCGTTGTGTGGTCAATCGTTATTGCAATAACAACATCCGTAGACGAGGAAGAAGTCCCTCGATGAACCATTCCTTGTGCTGTATTTCCTAAATAGTGTAGCTCATCCGGCTCATCAGATCTCAAAACCGCTGGTCATACTTTCGTTTATCCCACTGTTTTTTTGATTGATTTCAGCTCGGTAATGCTATGTTGTTTTGATTTTGTATTCTATAAATCTTTTATTAAATCGGCCTGCAGCAGCTGAGCCAATGTTACTGTGTGTAGGACAGGAGCATTCTATTTACACTTTATGTACCACTACAGTGCGCTACCTTGCAGTGTCATCTGGAACTCTACCAATTGGGTAGCATCTATGGTCCTCCATGCATTCCATATTTTATCACAGAAGAACCAATGTTGCCCCACGTCCTCATCACCCCTACCGTGAAATAGAGGCAGCCACAGAGAAGACTCATTTGATTGGGTTGTCATTATATTCTTGTGACCCTGAGCTAAGACAAATCTCGGGGGTCTGGTTGTTGTATGATTTGTGTTGTTCCCATTTCAAAACTCACACAACTAGATCAATTTTGGTTCCCCTTCCTGGTCACACTGACGCTATTTAGAGCTACAATAGCTGGTATACTCGTACTTATAACCAAAAACACACTTGCGCTCTGCGCAGCAACGGTCACATGTTATTTACAAAAAACCAAAGGCGTAGGAGGTAGGCTGTAGGAGGGACTGACTTCACTACCACTTCTATCTGCTTCATCAATGGTATGGCATTCTATAGGGTTTTAGTACTAGAATGGTGCAAACTCAAAATCATCTGAAAACACTTATTCTTGATCATGCTCTTCCATGGCTTCTATAGTGACGGTTGGGTTGGTAGGCTCGGGTATTATCTCTTCACCTATAGTTCAAGTACTTGTGCCTCCCACATCATTCAGCGGTTGCCATATTCCTTCCTCCAAAGTTCCCTCCCACTCCATGAACTTCTCACTTCCCTCCATCTACATCCCTTCTCTCTCTTCTCTTTCGGGATCGACCAAAGCTCCTTTTCCCATCCTATACATTGCTCTGCACTCTGAATGCAGTTCATAATCGTACCTTTTCATCCACAACTCCTGACTGGCGTTGATCTTTTCCATCTGTTCCCACCACCGACATTCAGTCACCTCTGCGTCCCTTTATTGTCGCCTTCACTGAATCCACTGCCTTTACCATCATCGACCGGTCACGTAGCTTATGAAACATATTCATCCATCAGGTCCCCCTACCATTCCACCCCCCCACGCAGGGCTTATGCAACCATCTCAGTGGGGCTTGGTAGCATACCCCTTTCCACCATCAACATCTTTATCCACATTGGTATCTCCTCAACTAGCCTTTTGCACGGTCCCTTCTTTCAAATTTCCTCGGCTTTAGTTAAAGACTAGTGACATTCCACTACAAATTCTAAAGCATAGCCTTCCACCGCACCTTTACACTATAAATCCACCACTTGAGTCAACTTGTCGTCGTATCGTTGGATCTTTAATAGGTTTTCGGTGGTCCACTCAAATCCTAGCCTGGGAAGCCCACAACGATGCTTCTCTGCTAATATTTCTAGCCAATCATGCAAGTTTACCGAAAATACAACCAAAAAAATATAATGCATGCACTCAAACAAGTACTTCTCTTTCAATCTTTTCACATCTTCCCCTATGGATGCACGTTCTTTATAGGAGAATTCATGAATTCTCATTTCCAACCAGTGTTATATCGTGTTGAATCTCGGCCTTCTTCGACCTCCACTACATCTCCATGACTCTACATTTTTAAAGGTCCCGGTGATGACACCATTTTGTTTGCTCTATGAAAAGAAATAATCAAGGGTAACCCAGAGGGAATTGAGGGTCGCCAAGTAGGTAGAGTAAGCCTTTCCTCCCGCTTATTATTCCCAGTTAGAGCGTACTTAGAGTCATAGTGTAAAGTCAGTTAGATTGAAACCCAACCCAAGTGGCTTGGCTGACCCAGCAGAGCGTACTGAAACCCAACCCAAGTGCAGCTCAGTTAGAGCGTTATGAAGGACAATTCCTTAAAGAATATTCTTAAAGCTTACCCTGTCCTCCCACGACTTCTGAAAGCTGACTCATTTAGAAGGACAATTTCTTTACTTCAGTTCAAATTCGACGAACTCTCTCAGTCCCTGTCTCTCTCATCATTATTCATTTCGTATCGACGCACTTTTATGGAAAGCGGACAGATAGGGATATTTATATCGTTTTGTTAACTGAGTTATTTACTAGCACAGCCACAATTACGTGGCTGATTAACGCCGAAATGCTGGCGGCCACCAAACGTCAGCCAACAGAAATGAAACTATAACACGGCCAGCACAGAAACTAAACGAAACCTGGTCAATACAGAAATGAAACGAAACATGGTTAGCACAGAAATGCGGTCACTATTCTGTGTGAATATTTTAATATTTTTTAATCAGATGTGGCAATAAGTTAGTGAACACAGTAATTTTTAAACATGATTAGGTAAGTTAAAAA
>JASDQU010337659.1:0-12562 GCA_032191745.1 Picea mariana | reverse complement strand
GTCATCGCAAAAGCAATGATGAAAAGGTGGCCAGGTATATGAATGGCTTGAGGTATGAAATTCAAGATGAACTAAATTTGGCGACCATCCGAACTGTGGAGGATGCATACCAATTGGCTCTGAAAGCTGAGGAGAAGTTGAGCCGTAAACAAAGTCAGAGAGGTCGAGGCAGAAGTCAGCCCAAAGGAAAAGCAATTGCCCAAGCTAAATACCAGAAGCCCAAGGATGACTGGAAGAAACCTCAGACTCAGATAGAGAGAGGTGGAAGTTCACATCGAGGGCGATATGCTGAGCAAAAAGAATAGCATATTGAGCAGAGAGGAGGATATGTTGATAATAATAGGTTTCCTCATACTGGAGGCAGAGGAAGAGGAAGAGGTGGAGTAATCACATGCTTCACGTGTGGGAAAAATGGACACAAGTCATTCGAATGTCCAGAAAAAAGGAAAGAAACTGGAGAAACTCACATCGCCGAGGCACAGAGGTGAGGTGTTGAGACCGAATACGCTGAAGGCAGAAGATCGCTGGTGATGAGAAAAGTCCTTTTGACACTAGAGAAGGAGATGGAGAATCCAACACAGAGGAACAATCTTTTTAGGACTGCTTGCAAGACCAAGGATGGAGTATGCAAAGTCATCGTGGATAGTGGAAGCACCGATAATCTCGTTTCAACCGAGATGGTAGAAAAGCTGGAGCTAGAGACAACTAATCATCCAAGCCCATACAAAGTTTCATGGATACAGAAGGGACATCAGGTAAATGTCACTAAACAGTGCTTAGTTGACATAAAGATAGGAGGATATAATGATAGGATTTTATGTGATGTTATTCCTATGGATGTCTGTCATTTATTGTTGGGTAGACCATGGCAGTATAATAGAAATGTAATTCATGATGGGAGGATGAATACATATACCCTGGAGAAGAATGGGAGAACTCATATGTTGTGTCCAATTGAGGATAAAGAAGTGAAACCAGAAGTGAACAACATAGTACTTCTCATGAGTGGGAAGGAACTTCTTACAGAAGTTAAGAAGAAGGAGGATCCACAATTCTTTGTGGTCAGAAAACCGAGAATTGTTCTAACTAGCACAAGAGTGGATGATTTGCCAGAAGAAGTTCAAGAACTGCTGGAAGAGTTCGTTGATATTGTGGTGGATGAATTACCTCGTTCGTTGCCACCGATGAGGAGCGTGAGTCATCATATAGATCTCATACCAGGAGCTAGTTTTCCAAACAAAGCCGTGTACAGATTGACGCCGCAGGAGAATGAGGAGGTTAAAAGACAGGTCCAGAAGTTGTTGGACAAAGGTTTGGTCAGGGAAAGCTTGAGTCCATGTGTTGTTCCAACAGTACTCAGTCCGAAGAAAGACAGAGGCTGGAGGATGTGCACCGATTCAAGAGCCATTAACAAAATAACTATCAGGTATAGATTCCCATNCAAACAAAGGTTTGTATGAATGGCTTGTCATGCCATTTGGCTTGACGAATGCACCAAGTATCTTTATGAGGTTGATGAATGAACTCCTGAAGGATTTCATTGGGAAATTTGTCATCGTGTATCTAGATAACATATTGGTTTTCAGCAAGACAAAGGCTGAACACTTGAAGCATTTGGCTATTGTGATGAAGAGATTACAGCAAGAGAAGCTGATGATAAACATGAAGAAGTCCTCATTCATGAAGACATAACTCATTTATTTGGGGTTTGTTATATCTACAAATGAACTGAGGATGGATCCAGATAAAGTGGAGGTGATCAAGAATTAGCCATCACCAAGAAATATTTTCGAGGTGAGGAGTTTTCATGGACTGGCTAGTTTCTATAGGAAAATTCATTAGAAATTTCAGTGGAATTAGTGCAGCAATGATGGATACAGTGAAGAAAAGACATAAATAGTTTCACTGGACAGAAGAGGCTGAAAAGAGTTTCAATTTATTGAAACGAAAGATTACAGAGCAACCAATTTTGGTGTTGCCAGATTTTCAAAAGACATTTCAGGTGAAATGTGATGCAAGCGGGTTTGCCATAGGAGCGGTCTTGAGTCAGGAAGACAGGTCGATTGCATATTTCAGCGAGAAGCTGAATGAGGAAAAAGAAAAGTACTCCATGTATGATAAATAATTCTATGCCATCATACAAGCATTGAATAAATGGAGGCACTATTTGATTCCAAAAGAATTTGTTTTATATAGTGATAACCATGCATAATAGTTTGTGACTCAGTAGGAAAAGCTAAATCAGAGGCATGATAAATGGGTAGAATACATGCAGAATTTCACTTTTGTAATAAAGCATATTTTTGGTACTGCTAACAAAGTTGTTGATGCTTTGAGCAGGAAGTGTTTGTTGTTGCAGGAGTTCAAAGTCAGGACATTAGACTTTGATGATCTTAAGGACATGTATGCAGATGATTCAGACTTTAAGGAAGCTTATGAAGCAGCTGAGAATCTAGTTCTCAGAGATAGAAGTCAGTGGATAGAGTATGTGATACAGGACGGATTGCTGTTCAAAGGCAATTAACTGTGTATTCCAAATTGCTCCATGAGGGAGAACTTGTTAAAAGAGAAGCACAGTGGAGGATTAGCAGGACATTTTGGTCATGATAAGACATTTGCAAAACTGAGCGAGTCATACTTTTGGCCAGGGATGTGGTCAGAAGTCAAGAAGTTTGTGGATATATGTAGGATTTTCCAGCATTCAAAAGGAAGAAAGCAGAATGCAGGATTTTATCAACCATTTCCCATACCTGAGAAGCCGTGGGACGAAATTAGCATGGATTTTATATTAGGATTGCCAAGGACACAAAGAGGTGTTGATTCAATCTTTGTGGTAGTTGACAGGTTTTCTAATATGGCACACTTCATTCCATGCCAGAAGACCAGCGATGTGACTCACATCGCAAATTTGTTTTTCAAAGAGATTGTTTGACTTCATGGATTGCCGAAAAGCATAGTTTCAGACAGGGATACCAAATTCATAGGACATTTCTGGAAAACATTATGGAAGAAGTTGGGGACTAATTTGATGTTTAGTTCTTCTTATCATCCTCAGACAGATGGGAAGACAGAGGTGGTCAACATAAGTCTAGGAGACTTGTTGAGAAGCTGGGTGATAGAGCACCATAGCAGCTGGGATAACATACTACCACAAGCAGAGTTTGCATACAATGATTTAGTGAACAGGAGCACAGGAAAAAGTCCATTCCATATTGTCTATGGGAGGCATCCAAGAGGATTTTCTGAACTGAGGGATTCAGAACAGGTTGATACTAGCAGTGCTAGCGCAGGAGAGTTCGCTAAAGTGATGAAGGAACTTCACAACCAGGTGAAGGAGCGACTATTGAAGTCAAATCAGGAGTACAAACGCAGAGCAGATCAGCATCGGAGACAACTTCAGTTTGAAGTTGGTGATTTGGTTTTGGCACATCTGAGGAAGGAAAGGTTTCCGAGAGGAACACACAACAAGCTAAAGATGAAGAAAATTGGGCCATGCAAGGTCTTGAAGAAAATGGGACAGAATCGAGTTACCAGAGGGCATTGGAATATCTACGATATTTAATGTTTCAGATTTATATCCATAAAGCTGATGAAGCAGGAGAAGAAGGTGATGATCAACCAGAGATCCAGTGGCAGAAGCAGATGCTAGTTGCAGAAAAGCCACAGATGGAACAGATACTGAATAAACGAGTGGGTAATAAAACCAGAAGGAAAGAATATTTTGAATATTTGGTCAAGTGGAAGGGTCATCCAGTTGAAGATGCCAGCTGGGAGACTGAAGAAGAAATTCTAAAGCGTGGATATACCGTGCAGGAGCTCATGGATAGGAGTCCATGCAAATTTTCAAGCGAGGGAGTATGATGCAGGAGCATCCCTCACGACAAGCAAAACCAATGTGGGAGTAGAAGAAAACTGGAATACGTCCAGCGCAAGTTTTTGAATTTCTAAATTTTCCCTTGAAGTTGATGCACAAACATTAATGAGATCATTTAATTTAGGTGCCTTGGTAAAATGTAATTAGACCTCGAGCCATATGCTCTCGTTTGAGATAGACAGAGGCATTTATAGTAGTAGATGCAGGTAGATAGAATTGAATTCTTGGATTAGATAGTTCTCGAAAGAAGAGGGAAAACCGAATATAGACACCCTCATTTGTATCATTGTAGGTGAGTTAAACAGGAGCAAGAAGAGTCTAGAGCATAGGGGAATAGCAGAGAGTTGTAGAAGACATCCATGTATAGATCTTGAATTAATAGAAAGAATTGATTCAGATTCATGGTTTTGTGTTCTCTGTGTGTGTGTGTTGATAATATGCTCATGAACATTTGTTTTCTGTTATGTATTGTTTTCAGATGCTGTGCATATGATTTCATGTGTTGAGATGAAATCTGAGAGGAAGTGAGGTGAGTTACAATTGTTTCTCTCTGGAGAAAGGATTCCTGCAAGGAGTGCAGTTGAATTTGTCCGCAAGGGGTGCGTTGACAGAAGGCTCAGAGAGATAGCTTTTGTTCTCATTTGTCACAAAGGTGCAGCTAGGCACAGAGCCGTGCAAGGAGTGCGCAGGCTAAGGAGAGTCTTAGTCGTAAAACTGAGCAGAAGAATTGAAGGACTGCTGCTACAGGCATACGTAGGGTCAAGGAAGCTCTAACAGTTGAAGTGTTCAAAGGTTTGCCGCAAGGAGTGCGTGCAAAGAACCTCATTGAGGTTGAAGTAAATTAGTAAAGATCAGGAAGGATAGGCCTCTGAGTCACTGAAGATCAGCGTAGACGAGTGTAACTTGAAGCCGGGGAGAAATGTCGCAGGTTGGTGAAGCGGTGAAGGAATCTCGTGGAGAGATACCCTTTTTCATTTTGTGGAATTAACCAAGGAAGAACAGATGGTCGAAATCTTCTGAAGAGATTTCATGAACTTCTGAGGATTGTCAGATCTTGCAGAGGTGAAAGGAGGTTACAGAGAGAATATTTCGAAGGGTTTGAAGTGGCGAGAAGGCTGAGAGCCGTCCATCTGAGGAGGACAGGTGGCAGAGATCGGTGATCTCATGAACTCGGGAGTTCACAGGTTGGAAACCCAAGTATTGGGTACTCCAAGTCGCGAGTGGCGAAGTGGCGAGATATTTGGAGCCGTCCATCTGAAGAGGACAGGTGGCAGAGATCAAGAGATCTCGCGAACTCGAAAGTTAGCAGGGTAAAGGTCCAAGCATAGGGTATTCAAAGTCACTAGGCGCAAGGATGCGAGGTGACGAAGGAGAAAGAATATCGTAGCCATCCATCTGAGGAGGACAGGTGGTGAGAGATCGAGGGATCTCGCGAACTCGGGAGTTCGCAGGTTGAGATTCCAAACATTGGGTACTCCAAGTCGTGAGGTCGTGAGGTGGTGAGAGAAGGATAGCCGTTGGATCCGGAGTACAGGAGGACCATTGGATCTGCGTGAGGTATCGTGTCTCAGGACCTCACAAGAAAAGGTCCAAGAATTTGGCCACAGGGATTGCGAGGTTGCGAGAAGGCGATACCCTAACAACTAAAGATAGTGTGGGCCATAGCGGAGCGCGAGTGGAATACAGGTGGCACAAAGGATTCGTGAGTCGCAAAGTGCCGAGGAGATGAGACTTGTGTGGACGCCGAGTCACGAAGTGCCAAGGAACCGGGGTTCATGTGGACACGTGGCAGAGCATAAGGTGGGACCGTGCATCTCGGGGACTCTTGGAATAGTAGGGTAAAAAATCGATAGTTCAACCGGCGAGGTCACGAGGTTGTGAGGTTGCGAGAGGCGCTAACATTAAGTATAGCCCACAGTTCCATGTGGAAGGAGCTATACCCGTATCGCCAGATTTGAAAGGAAGAGTTGGAGGGTTTAAGTCCCGAACTCGCGAGATATCGAGATTTAGCTGATCTCCCGGTGGTAAAGGGGAGACCTCGGGGGAAGATTTCTATGGGTGCAGATTTCCTGATAGGGAAATAGAAGAACCTTCGAGTTCTTTGGGCCGAGAAGAAGAAGGTCCTGTGCAAGGACATGCCTGGGTGGCGCGCCTCTGCGTCATAGTGTGTGCTAGCTTTCCCTCTTGCAAAAGAACAAGCTCATCTTGGAAATCATCCCACCATAGGGGGAAGCTAGCCTGTGCTAGCTTTCTCTCTTGCACAAGAACAATCTCATCTTGGAAAACATCATTCCACCATGGGGGACAACTAGCTCTTGCTAGCTTTCCCTCTTGCACAAGCATAAGATCATCTCCGAGAACATCACCCCACCATGGGGGAAGCTAGTGTATGCTAGCTTTCACTCTAGCATAAACACGATCTCATCTCGGACAACATCATCCCACTGTGGGTGAAATCTAGCACGTGCTAGTTTTCCCTCTTGCACAAGCACAAGCTCATCTCAAACAACATCATCCCATCGTGGTGCAAAGCTAGTGCGTGCTAGTTTTCCCTCTTACACAAGCATGAGCTCCTCTCGAACAACATCATCCCACCATGGGGAAAATCTAGCATGTGCTAGCTTTCCCTCTTGCACAAGAATGATCTCATCTCGGAAAACATCATCCCACCCTGGGGGAAAGCTAGCTCATGCTAGCTATCCCTCTTGCACAAGCACGAGCTCATTTTTGACAACATCATCCCACCATATTGGAAAGCTATCTCGTGCTAGATTTCCCTCTTGCACAACCACGAGCTCATCTCGGACAACATCATCCCACCATTGGGGAAAGCTAGTGTGTGCTATCTTTCCCTCTTGCATAAGCATGAGCTCATGTGAGATAACATCATCCCAATGTGTGGGAAAGCTAGTGTGTGCTATTTTTCTATCTTGCACGAGCACGAGCTCATCTAGGACAGCATCATCCCATTGTGGGGGAAAGCAAGCTCGTGCTAGATTTTCCTCTTGCGCAAATTGTGGGGGAAAGAAATCTCGTGCTAGCTTTTCCTCTTGCACAAGCACGAGCTCATCTCAAACAACATCATCTCACCATGGGGGAAATCTAGCACTTGCTAGATTTCCCTCTTGCACAAACATGAGCTCATCTCGGACAACATCATCCCATCGTGGGGGAAAGCCAGTACGCACTAGTTTTCCCTCTTGCATAAGCACAATCTCATCTCGGACATCATCATCCCACCATGGGGGGAAAGATACCGTGCGCTATAATTTCCTCTTACACAAGCACGAGCTCATCTCGGACAACATCATCAGGGAAAGCTACCTCTTGCACATGCACGAGCTCATCACGGACAACATCATCCCATCGTGGGAGAAAGCTAGCTCATGCTAGCTTTCCCTCTCGCACAAGCACAAGATCATCACGAACAACATCATCCCACTGTGGAGGAAAGCTAGAGTGTGCTAGATTTCCCTATTGCACAAGCACGAGCATATGTCGGACAACATCATCCCATCGTGGGGGAAAGCTAGTGCATCCTAGCTTTCCTTCTTGCACAAGCACAAACTCATCTTGGACAACATCAACCCATCATGGGGGAGTGTTAGAATATGTTATCTTTCCTTCTTGCACAACCATGAGCTTATTTCGGACATCATCATCCCACCATGGGGGAAAGCTAGAGTGTGTTAGCTTTTCCTCTTACACAAGCATGAGCTCATCTCGAACAACATCATCCCATCGTGGGGGAAAGCTACCTCTTGCATAAGAACAAGCTCATCGTGAACAACACCATCCCACCATGGGGGAAAGCTAGCACATGCTAGCTTTCCCTCTTGCACAAACACAAACTCATCTCAGACAACATCATCCCACCATCGAGGGAAGTTAGCATGTTCTAGTTTTCCCTCTTGCATAAGCATGAGCTCATCTCATACAACATCATCCCACCATGGGAGAAATCTAGTGTGTGCTAGCTTTCCCTCTTGCACAAGCACGAGCTCATCTTGGACATCATCTCACTGTAGGGGAAAGCTATCTCATTTCCCACTTGCACAAGCATGAGCTCATCTCGGAAAACATCATCCCACCATGGGGGAAATCTATCTTTTGCTAACTTTCCCTCTTATACAAGCATAAGCTCATCTCCGACGACATCATTCCACCGTGGGGGAAAGCTAGCGCATGTTATCTTTCCCTCTTGCACAAACACAATCTCTTCTTGGACAATATCATCCCACCATGGGTGAAAGCTAGCACGTGTTAGCTTTCCCTCTTGCACAAGCATGAGCTCATCTCAAACGAAATCATCCCACCGTGGGGCAAAGCTAGCTCATGCTATATTTCTATCTTGATCAAGCACGAGCTCATCATGGATAACATAATACCACCGTGGGGGAAAGATAGCGTGTGCTAGCTTTCCGTCTTGCACAAGCACAAGCTCATCACAAACAACATCATCCCACTGTGGGGGAAAGCTAGCTCATGTTATCTTTCCCTCTTGCACAAGCACGAGCTCATCTCCAACAACATAATCCCACCATGGGGGGAAGTTAGCGCGTGTTAGCTTTCCCTCTTGCACAAGCACGAGCTCATCTCGGACAACATCATCCCACCGTGGGGAAAGCTAGTGAGTGTTAGCTTTGCCTCTTACACAAGCACAAGCTCATCTCAGACAACATCATCCCACCATGATGGAAAGATAGCTCATGCTATCTTTCCCTCTTGCATAAGCATGAGCTCATCTCGGATAACATCATCCCACTATGGGCAGGCTAGCTTTCCCACTTGCACAAGCATGAGCGAATATCAAACAACATCATCCCACCTTGGGGGAAAGATAACGTGTGATAGCTTTCCCTCACGAAGGGATGATGTTGTCTGAGATGTGATCATGCTTCTATGTTAGATTTCCCTCTTGCACGAGCACAAGTTCATCTCAAACAACATCATTGCACTGTGGTAGAAAGCTGCTAGCTTTCCCTCTTGCAGAAGCATGACCTCGTCTCAAACAACATCATCCCACCTTGGGGAAAAGCTAGCTCATGCCAGCTTTCCCTCTTGCACAAGCATGACCTCATCTCTGACAACATCCCACCATGGGGAAAAGCTAGCACATGCTATCTTTCCCTCTTGAACAAGCACAACCTCATCTCGGACAACATCATCCCACCATGGGGAAAGCTAGCTCGTGCTAGCTTTCTCTCTTTCACAAGCATGAGTTCATCTCAAACAACATCATCCCACAGTGGGTGAAAGCTAGCTCATACTAGCTTTCCCTCTTACACAAGCATGAGCTCATCTCAGAAAACATCATCCCATCATGGGGGAAATCTAGCGTGTGCTAGCTTTGCCTCTTGCACAAGCACGAGCTCATCTCGAACAACATCATCCCATCGTTTGGAAAATCTAGCACATGCTAGCTTTCCCTCTTACACAAGCACAAGCTCATCTAAGACAATATCATCCCACTGTGGGAGAAAGCTAGTGTGTGTAAGCTTTCCATCTTGCACAAGCGCAAGCTCATCTTAGACATTATCTCACCATGGAGAAAAGCTAGAGCGTGTTAGCTTTCCCTCTTGCACAAACACGAGCTCATCTCAAACATCATTGCACCATGGGGAAAAAATAGAGAGTGTTATCTTTCCCTCTTGCATAAGTACGATCTCATCTCGAACAACATCCCACTATGGGGGAATGCTTGCACGTGCTAGTTCTCTCTCTTACACAAGCATGATCTCATCTCGAAAAACATCATCCAACCGTGGGGGAAAGCTAGTGCATGCTAAGTTTCCTTCTCGAACAAGAACGAGCTCATTTCATACAATATCATCCCACCGTGGCGGAAAGCTACCTCGTCCTAGTTTTCCCTCTTACACAATCGTGAGCTCATCTCAGACAACATCATCCCACCGTGGGGAAGAGCTAGCACATGCTATCTTTACCTTTTTCACAAGCATGATCTCATCTTGGACAACATTGTCCCACCGTGGGGGAAACCTAGTATTTCCTTCTCGCACAAGCACGAGTTCATCCTAAACAACATCATCCCATTGTGGGGGAAAGCTAGCTTGTGCTACCTTTCCCTCTTGCACAAGGAGAAACTCATCTTGGACAACATCATCCCACCATGAGGGAAAGCTAGCATGTTCTACCTTTCCCTCTTGCACAAGCACATGATCATCTTGGACAACATCATCCCATCATGGGGGAAAGATAGTGCATGCTAGCTTTCCCTCTTGCACAAGCATGAGCTCATATTGAACAAGATNAGCTAGCACATGCTAGCTTTCCCTCTTGCACAAGCACGAGCTCATCTCAAACATCATCCCACCATACGGGAAATATAGTGCATCCTAGCTTTCCCTTTTGCACAAGCACAATCTCATCATGGACAACCGCATCACATTGTGGGGGAAAGCTAATGTGCTAGCTTTCCCTCTTGCACAAGCACAAGCAAGTCTTGGACTACATCATCCTACAATGGGGGAAAGCTAGCACATGCCTCTTGCAAAAGCACGAGCTCATCTGGGACAACATCATCCCATCGTGGGGGTAAGAAAAAGCGTGCTAGTTTTTCCTCTTGCACAAGCACGAGCTCATCTCGAACAACATCATTGCATTGTCGGGGAAAGTTCACTCGTGCTAGATTTCTCTCTTGCACAAGCACGAGCTCATCTCGGACAACAACATCCCACCATGGGGGAAAGATAGCTTTCCCGTATTAGCTTTCCCTCTTGCACAAGTATGACCTCATCTCGGATAACATCATCTCATCGTGGGGGAAAGGTAGCACGTGCTAGCTTTTCATCTTGTACAAGCTCGAGCTCATCTCGGACAACATAATCCCACCCTAGGAAAAAGCTAGTGCATGCTCTCTTTCCATCTTGTACAAGCATAAGTTCATCTAGGACAACATCATCCCACCATGGGGGAAAGCTAGCACTTGCTAGCTTTCCCTCTTACAAAAGCACGAGTTCATCTCGGACAACATCATCCCATCATGGGGGAAAGCTAGCTTGTGCTAGCTTTCCCTCTTCCACAAGCACGAGGTCATCTTGGACAATATCATCCCACCCTGGGAATGCTACCTTTCCCTCTTGCACAAGCACGAGCTCATCTCGAACAACATCATCCCAATGTGGGTGAAAGCTATCATGTCCTAGCTTTCCCTCTTACACAAGCGCGAGCTCATCTCAGACAACATCATCTGTCGATGGGGGAAAGGTAGCGCATGCTAGTTTTTCCTCTTGCACAAGCACAAGCTCATCTCAGACAACATCATCCCACCGTGGGGGAAAGGTAGTGCGTACTAGCTTTCCCTCTTGCACAAGCACGAGCTCATCTCAGACAACATCATCCCACTGTGAGGTAAATCTAGCTTGTGCTACCTTTCCCT
Organism: Picea mariana; assembly: GCA_032191745.1. Taxonomy (NCBI): domain Eukaryota; kingdom Viridiplantae; phylum Streptophyta; class Pinopsida; order Pinales; family Pinaceae; genus Picea; species Picea mariana. The sequence continues at coordinate 1,289 of JASDQU010337659.1, read as the reverse complement.
ATTTCCCAAGCAGGAGCTCATCTCAGACAACGTCATCCCACCATGGGGGAAAGCTAACGCTTGCTAGTTTTCCCTCTTGCACACGCACAAGCTCATATTGGACAACATCATTCCACTATGGGGGAAAGCTAGAGCATGCTAGATTTCCTTCTTGCATAAGCACGAGCTCATCTTGGACAAAAACATCCCACCATGGGGAAAAGCTACTGTGTGCTAAATTTACCTCTTGCATAAGCACAAGCTCATCTTGGACAACATCATCCCACTGTGAGGGAAAGCTAGTGTGTGTTCTTTCCCTCTTGCACAAGCATGAGATCATCTTAGACAACATCATCCCACCATGGGGGAAAGCTAGCGCGTGCTAGCTTTCCCTCTTGCACAAGCATGATTTCATCTTAGACAACATCATCCCATTGTGTGGGCAAGCTAGCTCGTGCTAGCTTTCCCTCTTGCACAAGATCATCTCGGACAACATCATCCCACCATTGGGGAAAGCTAGCACGTGCTATCTTTCCCTCTTGCACAAGGATGAGCTTATCTCAGACAACATCATCCCACCGTGGGGGAAAGCTAGTGTGTGCTAGCTTTCCCTCTTGCACAAGAACAAGCACGAGCTCATCTTGGATAACATCATCCTACCGTGGGGGAAAGATAGTGCATGCTAGCTTTCCCTCTTACACAAGCATGAGCTCATCTCGGACAACATTATCCCACCATGGGCAAAAGCTAGCCTGTGCTAGCTTTACCTCTTGCACAAGCACGAGCTCATCTCATAGGCATCATCCCACTGTTGAGGAAAGCTAGCATGTGCTAGCTTTCCCTCTTGCACAAGCAGGAGCTCATCTTGGACATCATCATCCCACCATGGGGGAAAGCTAGCGCGTGCTACCTTTCCCTCTTGCACAAGCACGGACTCATCTCGAACAACATCATCCCACTGTGGGTGAAAGTTAGTGTGTGCTAGCTTTCTCTCTTGCACAAACACGACCTCATCTCAGACACCATCATCCCACCATGGAGGAAAGCGAGTGTGTGCTAGCTTTCCCTCTTGAACAAGCACGAGCTCATCTCGGACAACATCATTCCATCATGGGGAAAAGCTAGCATGTGCTAGTTTTCCCTTTTGCACAAGCACTAGCTCATCTCAGACAACATCATCCCATCGTGGGGGAAAGCTAGTGCATGCTAGCTTTACCTCTTGCACAAACACGAGCTCGTCTCCGACAACATCGCATCGTGGGGGAAAGCTAGCTCATGCTAGTTGTCCCTCTTGCAAAAGCATGAGCTCA
>JASDQU010337657.1:9850-19967 GCA_032191745.1 Picea mariana | reverse complement strand
ATATGACTAAACTTATTATAATAATGAAATTCTATACTTTTAGCAATTTACCATATTTCTCCATTTCTGCCTTTTCCCTAATTGCAATATTTGGTATAGAAACTTGATACTATCTTAACAAACCATTCAATGCAGCAAGGCCATTAGATGATACCATCTATTTTGTTTGTCAATTTTATCACCCTTGATAAATAATCATTTATGGATTCATTTTCATTTATTTCAATGAAAACTAATATTAAAAAAATGCTATTTGAATTCTCAATCCTAAACAAATGTTTTAATGCCTTTCAATTGTTTTATTTATTTATTATCATCTTGTATACTTCATTGACATTCTCAAAAACACATTTATTTTCACTAAATATCTTTTGATTTATTATGATCTTATATTCTTCATCGACATTTTCAAAAACATATTTACTCTCACTTTTTTATGTTCCTCTATTGTTGTTATCTCTCGATTCTCTTTATTGTGAGACATAATTATGTTCCATTTAATTTACAATCTTCCAAACATATTACCATTCATTTGATTTTTTATTAATATATATTTTTTCAAAAATTAACACACATACATTCAACAAAAAATTACACACACAATAAAAAACTTACAATATAAATAAATTTAGAATTCCCACTAGATTATTGTAAATATTTATGTAGATTGATAAATTTAGAATGACCACTAAGTTTTATATAGATACACTAAAAAACCAAGAATTTAAACACATATTTACAATGCTCGTATTCTCCTTGGTATAAAATTGATGTATAACACTTAAAAAAAAACTTTCTATAGATTATGAAAACCATAAAAGAAACAACTTAAACACACACACACACAATTTGTGTATATATTTTTAAATAAAAATATTATTTTATTTAATATTTTTAATGCTTCTTAAATCAATATTTTAGTTTATTAATATTAATTAAAATAAATTTGTCTTCTAGCTAATTTGAAAGAACACCTCGTTTCTTTTCCAATATTTTAAATATAATTTTTAAATTTTATTCAGCAACTAAAAATAAAAATAAAAATTGAAAAATACTTTGATAGAGATATGAATTTTTTTTTAATGTTTTGAATACTTCTTTTAACATTTTAATTTATTGATATTATTTAAAATAAATTTCTCTTTTATCTAATTTGAAAGAGGACCCGTTTCTTTTCTCATATTCTATATATAATACTTAAATTTTATTCAACAAAATAGAATAAAAAAAATTTGGAAGGTACTCGATAGAGATAGAAAAGATATGCATCTCAAATGTTAATATATTAAAACTTAACTCAATCTATAAATAACCATTACAAATGTATCTTAAACCTTTATCTTAAGGTAGATAAAATGTATCTTAAATCTTTATCTTAAGGTAGATAAATTAATAAAATTTGTGAACAATAATTGGCCTAAAGGAAGTACTCTTATAACATACGTCCATCTCATCCGAGGAGTTGCTCTTTTTTCCAATGTGAAGCACCTACTTTCTCTCTGCCCAATGAAATGAAACATTGTTAAGTGGAGGAAGTGATTTTAATTGCTGATAAACAAAGGAAGTGATTTTTTTTCCTACTATGAAGCCTCTACCCAATGATAGAAATGAAACATTGATAAACATATATAGAAAGGAAACTTAGCAAAAATAAGTAGACATAAGTAAAATGAAGAAATCATAATTAATAAAAATGGTTGCCATTAACTAAGGTCGTTAGTAACAGTAATGGTTACCGTATCACATAGATCCATAGGATAGATCTACTCGGTATGAAGATGATTAGAATACCTAAAATAATGTACACCTTCATGATCATAACCTTTACAACTGCAATTACTGATGTGAAACTATTTTTCATTGAGGATTAAACTTGGTATACAGTTCTATATTGGTTCTATTAAATCATGAAATCATGGGTAAATAACGGGTAACCTACATCCCGAGGCATGAAATTTCAAAACATAGAATGCAGATTACACATTCATAATCCTGAATGAAAATCTTAATGTGGAATGACATATAGCTTTTCACATTATAGCTTGCAGCATGTATCCACTCCATATGTTTAATATTGCGTGCGATGGACTTGGTATCCTGGTGGAAGTATTTATATTATTATCAACATAAGGAACAAGGATCATTCCCAGCACATGCTTAGAAGTTCCTCATGATAACAAATGTTTTTATGAAAATTTTCTTTTCAACAATGATGATTTCACACATGCTTATAGGTTCCTCATAATAACAAATATTTTTTGCAAATTTACTTTTGAACAATGATGATATTTATTGTAAAAAAGGTGGTTGGTCTTCAACGTCTTATGATAAAGAAAGTTGTATAAATAAAATCAAATGCATTGAAAAATAAAAATTTAGTAGATTAAATTGCATAATTGGATTTTTTCCCAAAACTTGGTATGATGTATTCTGGATTGATCATACTTGAAAAATAACAAGATGTATATATAGAATTCATCAAAATTAGGTGATCTCAACTGAGAATAGGTGCAAAAACCATTTTTCCAAAACTCATTTCAGCCACACAAATTTTTCTATTTGCCAAAAAAATAAAAATAACAGTGGTTGCAGGGGTTTAAGGGAAGAAATTGGGAAAAACGAATAATGGACAAACCAAAAATAAAAATAATAAAAATAAAGAGAGTGGACATAGTGCCTCTAGAAGACATAACGTCCAATAAATTGATATCCAGATGAAACAAAACATGCCAAGAAATCATGCTCAATGGTGGTTTGCTCGCCAAACTCTGTCAAGAAATGGTGCTTTCCTATGCTTTGCCAATATGTATCTTTATATAATTATCTGTATGTGTGTAGAACATCAATACTTGCTGAACAATCCATCCAAATAAGAATTCATTTTAGATGGATGGTTCAACGAAAACCAAATTTCCCCTCTTAGATTTATTTATCCACATCATATTAATTTTACACCTCTCCCACGTAAAAAGTAGAATGCACCATTCAACCAAAAATAATAGAGAGATCACCCGGATGGGGTGACACTTGGCAAGAGGAGGGGGATAGGTGGAAGGGACAGTTGGCGGGGGGGAGTTAATACCCCAAGCCGCCACCCTCGAAGAAATTAACTCCCCATGGTGCTCACCATAAGGGATATTAACTCAGTGCGCCTGAAGGAGATCTTAGATGAGAGATCCAACCAAGCCACTAGCACCAAGCACCTAAACCAATCCCATCAGCCTTCAATGGCGATGGGAGGGGCATCAATGGCTCCCAACGACAATAAAAATGACCAAGGCATGCATTTGTCCCTGTCATTTGCAAGCTACCACCTCTGCACAATGCTTCTTGGCCCTCCTGGCCTCTTTGCCTGCTTCTTGTGTGAACTCCGAGTCTCCCTCGACCATAATCTCCCTCACTCCCTGGTTCTCACCATGCCTCGGGATCGAGCCAAGCCAAGGTGTTCCACCAGGAACAAGAACGCTATCACCCGAGACAACCGGCTGACATCCTCTCAACGAGCCTTGATTGCTCATTTTAGCCTCCCCCACAGACCTACCAGTAACACTCAGTCCACCCTATGCATTCCAAAAGTGGAGAACCCGCCTACCTCGCCTCGCCCCAGACTCAATCTCAATCTCCCCTTCGCATTCCCAAAATGGAGACCCCGTCCTTCACTGAGCATTCTCCTCCGCCACCCCAACACTTACCAACTATCCTCAACACAGTCAAAGAGGAGGCACTACCCTCAATTCAACATCCTAGCCCGAAGTTGGATGACGTTGAGCCACCTTCATCTCCATAACTAGGCCTGAGCCTGGTGAAAACAGAAGGGTCTCCCCCAAGGGCAAGCCTCCCTAGCCCTTCTACCTCCCATGACTTTCAGCCTCGCTTATGGGAAGGAGGTTGCATAGTGGAGGAGGAAATCCCCCCAAGCTAGAAACTGACAGGAGATGGGGAGAACCCAATTACAACGGAAGACACAGGCATTGACGATGGTGAGGAAGGTTCACACTACACCTATCATCTGGCAGTGGAGCATCTGGAGCTTCTCTTTGACATCCGATAGCGGTAGGATGAGCAGGTGCATGGCCAAAGGACAATCCACCAGCGACTGGATCTGTTGTTCGAGGCGCTCTTAGATGCCCCACCACAAGCACAATGACCCACCTGCAAGCAAAATTTCATCCTGGTCTACACCTCTCATGGACATCCAGGTTCCCCAAAGGATTGACGCGACCCACCATCGACTTTGGTTCTTGTCAATTACAATTTTTAGAATGAATAATGATTATCTTTTCACTCTTTTTTTTTACAGTTGTGTAACCATCTTAGTAATGGTGGCTTTGAATGAAGTCTTCCCTAGGCTAGTTAGTGGGAACAAAGTTCTTGTTGAAATTCTCAGCTTTTGCTCAATTTTTGTAAACTGAATCTCTGCCATTATAGACATTTCACTGCTTGGAGCCACCTATTCTGGTTTCCCTTATGTGGCAGAACAAGTGGTTGCCAAATGATATACAGGTGTACACTCATGATGATATAATACAAGGATCTCTTTCTTTATTTACAAAAAAGAAAATAACAGAGAGATATTTTAACGCTATAGTATTGATGATTGGAAAATCTATTCACTGTTTACGTGAGGGAATTGGGTCAGACCTAGGTAAGTCATGGTTATTAGAGGATACTGTAAGTGGCATATGTTTGGAAGAATCCAATTCCTCCTAGCATGGTCAAAGGGAGGCTGGAGGCTTAAACATCAACTGAAATTATTTCCCCTTCTTACCTTGAGTGTTCAGGTATGGTTTCCTATTGTTTTGGATGTGGATTAAGCCATATAATGAGACAAACAACAAGTTTCTTATCATTATGATTTTTTTCATTTTAAAAACCAAAACCAATGCAAGAGAGAAGGGATATCCACAAATCATGTTCATCAAAAACACCAACTTCCTTCATTACCCTTTTTACTATTAACCCAGTGAGGTTGTGATGAAGAAGGAGAGGACTTGCGTCATCTGAACACCAGATGTGCAAACATTGGAAAATTCCATGTAATATTCACCGAGAAATACACATTTAACCGATCTGATCCGCTATCTCCATGACAATAAAAGTGTATTGGGTTTTGACAACACATAGTAGATAGTGTTGGATACCTGTCACATAACGCCCATTTTATGTGGATGAGAGAGTAAGAGGTCCTAGGAACAAATCCTCTTGTCGTCATTGACCTATTTTTGCTAGAGCTAACTAATTAAAGCTTACTGCAGCATGAAAATCAATGGCCTCAAAACTCAATTTGCAGGTGGGTCGTAGAGCATGGGCGATAGTAGAGAACAAATATTTCCAGCAACACCTTGAACAAAAACGAATCTCAGAGAGCATTATAGGTAAAAGGTGAGCAAGAATATGAAGTCCTTTGGCACTTCCATTAGGCTTATTGGGGGTAGTGATGTTGTGAGGTTTGACAAATTGGGTAGTAGTAGTACAATGGGAAACAAGGGATTGCAGTCTTCTCGGGTTTAGAGGCTAAGGCTTGGTGTCCATTCTCTCAAGCCCAGAGAGATCAAGGGGATGTGGGTAGGGTTGAATAATTCTCATAGCGATAGAAATGAGGTAGGACGTTATGGAAAGGGTCTCTCTGGTCCCCTGACTAAAGGGTCGACTTGTGCTCCTTCTAGAGGAAATAATGTCAAGGATACTGACATTGAAGAGGATATATATAAGCAGGGATGTAATATCTGAACACAACCTGTGGTAATATGTACCAAGGAATATACCTCAAAATATATCGAAGAAGAAGATGACGAAAGAAATCTCAGATGTCCCTTGCCCCATCTTACACACACTCCCTTTCCGACAGTGAGATCACTAATGTTAATATTAAACTATTCCTATAATGCCTATTTATCTACTTATCTACTTTTTGGAGGAGAGGACCTTCTACCTTAGCTCTACAGTGTGGTGATCCTATGGAATCCAATTCACCATGGTTGGATCCCTTATCCAGAACACTATTCACATATTATTTCCTCCACCTACGCTTGCCTTGCTAACCTCTAGAAACTCCTATGTGCCACACCACTTGATCTCATTGCTTCGACTCATTGTTTTTGTGGGGGTGCAAAGTACAAAACCCTACCACAAAAAACTCTCTATCGCCCCATGAGAAGATGACAGAGCAAGTTAGCTCTATCACCCATTCTTCCTCTTCATCCCTCTTATTTTCCATCACAATGATGTGCTAGAAATTCGTATTCCTACACTCTAGAAGGTCTTCTCTGTACTTTAAGGGTTTATCCAAAACCCTAATCAGCTCAATCCAGTCAATCCCGAGGTGGTTTTAGGTGTTAATCTAGTTTTCTGGAGACCCATTTCTGTCTGCTTCTACCCTGGGACTTTTGTTGAACAATCCAGGATCCTCAGGGTGGTATTCCTTGATGGTAGGTTTTAGAATGGGTTGTATGGCATCGGTGGAATTGATTTTTCCATGCAGGTAGTCCAATAACGGTTTTCGATATGATCTGGAGCCTATGAGTGTGGGTTTGATTGATATAGATGGATTTCGGTGGCCTCCCACCTATTCCAGCTGGTTTATTTTGGAAGTTTTCTAGTTTGGTAGTTTTGTTTTTCCTAGTTTTTGGGTCCCTGACTTGTGGGGCCGTTTTGAGGTCCTAAACAACATTTTTATGGCTTGCCACAATAAAAAAGGAAGTTTTATGTTTTGCAAAAAAATGTGTAGTCCTCAGATAGACCTTTCCAACGGGCTATCGTTCGTCTAAAACAGAGATAGTATGCAAAAGTTACGACTCCGGGAAGTTGATGTACTAACTTACCCAAATGGGGCCCACATGACTTTTGGCGCTTCATCTCCTAGGATTAGGTTTTTGGATGTCTAGGGTTTTTGACATTCCTGTTTATTGTAAAAAATGCCTTCAGAGCCTCATTGTAATAATATTCTTGCGAATGAGCACATCTGTCACATCTCTTCTCAGAGATAAGCTGCCACCATTCTAACAAGCTTGTTTTCCGCTGCATTTTATAGTTTTAGCTTATTTCCTTATTGAATAGAAAACCAGTTTTATTGTATCTTTGTTATTCTGTGTTAAGCATCTTTTAATAATTTGTATTCATTTTGTTCTGCTCATAAAATTTGGATCAGTGGTATCAGAGTGGTCTTCTCCTTGTCATCTTAATGCATGTCCCCAACGAGGTCAGAGTACAAAGAATTGGGTCTCAAGATTGTTTCTCTTGAGGACAAAATCTCTCACACGCCCAAATCACCTCTCATGGTAGGAGAAAATAAAGATGACGGGACATGAGATCCTTTAAAAATGTTTCTTGAGGAATCCCTTACACAATAGAGGAACGAGATGATGGATAGTTTCACGCAAATCCTTCAGCAGCTACCAACAGGCGAGGCATCTTCCTCAAGCGGAGGCACCGCCCCCTTCAAGGTACAAATCAACTTCGATATTCCTATATTTGAAGGCCAGATAGACGCAGATGTTGTAGAAAAGTGGTTGAATCTAATAGAAGGGTATTTTTGTGTCCATAACTTTTCAAATAGAGAAAAAATTACTTTTGCACTCCTCAAAGCTGTTCCCCATGTCAAAGATTGGTGGGTAACTTCATGTGAGAAAAAGGAAACAAAGGAACACTCATTATTTACAGTCACGGTCACCTGGGAATCCGTCAGAGATGTTATTAAAGAACAATACTACCTTGTCAGAAGTTATGACGACTTGTATACCAAATGGACCACACTACGGCAAGAAAGAGACCAAGCAGTGCCAGATTTCACAAATATCTTCCATACCCTATGCACCAAGCTGGGTATCAAAGATTCAGAGCGACATCTGTTGCTCAAGTATCGAAGTGATCTGCATAGATACATATAGACCGAAATGGAATTTCTGGACATCTTGTCCTTGGGCGTGGCCTATCGATATGCCGTCAAAATTGAGTAGAAGCTCAAACAAAAGATGTGACAATTTGGGCCTAGGAATCCCTCACAACAAAAACCAGGAAAGGGTGGCCCCAACCTATAGAAAAAAGGACAAAGAAAATATGGATAGTATCAGGACAACCAATCCAAGCCGCAAGAAAATAAGGACACCGAAAAGACAAAGAAGGATATCGGGAAGTGGTGCGACTTCCATAAGAGCCCTTGGCATAACACTGTTGATTGCTGCTCAAAGCAGTCGCTGGTGGCCGAAGTGAAATCCTCTGAATTAGATGCGGGTTCTGACTCTGAGTTAGAACCAGAAAGGGAAAGACAAATCATTGACGCAGAACCCAGGTCCACCATTGCTACCACCAAGCTCCAGCCTAGTAAACTAGATGAGCCAGAAGAAGGCGAGTGTCTTTTCCATTCACAAATGTGGGTAAAAGGCACCCCATTTCACTTCATCATTGATAGTGATAGCCAGAAGAAACTCATCTCAGCAGAGGTCATCAAGCAAATGGCCCTGCCGACAATGCCGCACCCACAACCCTACACCATTGGATGGCTCCGCCAAGGAAGCGATCTTTGCGTCAGTCAACAGTGTCGACTATTGTACAATGTCAAGCCCTTCAAAGATGAGGTATTGTGTGATGTTTCTCCTCTCGAAGTTTGTAATGTTCTTTTGGACCAACCTTATTTATGGAAATGTCATGCTGTATATGAGTCTAGGCCTCGTACTATTATTATTACTTTGAACAGGAAATTGTACATGATACTTGAGGTAGTCCCTCCTAGTGCTATTTCCTTGATCTCTGCCAAGCAATGCATGAAGGTCATCTCTCAGACCGTGAAATTTGTCTTCTTCGTGATTCACTCTCAGAGTAAGCGAAAGATCGCAGCCACATCCAGGGCCTCCACGACCGATCTCTCCACACAACAAAAGCAAGTGGATAAGGTCATGGAAGAATACTCAGATATCTTCTCCTCTCCTACCGGGGTACCTCCTGCACTGCCAGGTCAACCATCCCATCGACTGACCCCAGGCGCACCGCTACCCAATGAGCTGGTCTACCACTTCTTTCTGTTATAAAATGAGGAGATCAAGAGGCAGATCCAAGAACTTCTCCATAAGGGGCACATCCTTCCCAAATCATCGCCTTGTGGGAGCCAAATCGTACTGGTGTAGAAGAAAGACGGGGCCTGGTGACTCTACATTGATTATCGAGCCCTGAATAAAATCACAGTCTGGAACCGGTACCCGATTCCAAAAATCGACGTCCTCATTGATAAGCTCACGGGGGCCAAATACTTCAGTAAGATTGATTTGAAGTCTGGCTACCACCAGGTCCCAATAGAACTGACAGATGTATGGAAGACTGACTTCAAGTCAAAAGAAGTTATTTTTGAATGGTTGGTCATGCCCTTTGGTTTGACAAATGATCCAACAAATTTTATGAGGATGATAGACGATATCCTGCAACCTTTCACCAATTATTTTGTAGTGGTGTATCTGGATGACATCCTCATCTACAACAATACTTGGGCAGAACACTTGCAGCATATTCAGCAGGTTCTGCACACCCTGTAACAACAAAAACTATATGCAAACTTGGAAAAATGCTCCTTCGGCATGGAAAAGGTCCATTACTTAGGATACATCATTGATCAACATGGTGTGCATGTGGATCCATCCAAGATCTAGGCCATCCGTGACTGGCCAGCCCCAACCACACTCACTGAGCTTCAGAGCTTCTTAGGCCTCACCAATTTCTATTGCAGGTTCGTCTTGGGATTCTCTCATATCGCATGGGCCCTCATCCAAGTAACTAGGGGTGGCGATAAGGAAAAATTTGTGTGGGGCCTGTCCAAACAACAAGCCTTCAATGAATTGAAGCAACGTTTGTGCTCATCCCCAGTACTTTCATTACAGGACCTGCAACATCCCTTTGAGATCGAGACAGATGCTTCAGACTACGTTGTGGGCACCATTCTCACTCAACATGACCACCCCGTGGCGTATCATAGTGAGACACTATCAGATGTTTTCCATAAGTACCCTACTTACGACAAATAAATGTACTCCACTGTGAAATCCTGCCACCAGTGGAGACATTACATTCTGGGGAAGGAGACAGTCATCCACACTAATCACAAGCCACTATAGTTCATGCAGTACCAAGGAAA
>JASDQU010337654.1:0-12408 GCA_032191745.1 Picea mariana | reverse complement strand
GAAAATGGAAGAAGAAAAATCATTCCAAGAATAATAATCTTGAAGAATTCAGGAAGGCCAAGCCACCCTCTTTCGATGGTGAAATAAAGAAGGGAGAGGAAGCGGAGGCCTGGCTACTTGGACTAAAGAATTATTTCAGAGTGCATGACTTCTCGAAAAATTTAAAGGCCTGAGTAGCCACTTTCAGCCTGAATGGGAAGGCTTTCATTTGGTGGGAAGACCTTAAGAACGTAAAAGGCATTCACGAAGAAGACCTATCTTGGGAACGGTTTGATAAATACTTCAGGAAGAAGTATCTATCGTAAAATTATTTCGACAAAAATACTAAAGAATTTTATGAACTCAAGCTGGGGAAATGCACCATAGAGTAATATGTCAGCAAATTCCTTGAATTGTTGAGGTACGTACCCTATATAAAAGAAGAAAAGGAAAAGGTACACTGATTCATCAGTGGACTACCTAAGGACTATCAGAACAGGATTGAGTTTGACGAGCCAAAGACCTTAGAAGATACTATCTGAAAGGAAAGATATTGTTATGAACAGCTTGGGCATCAGACAGAACCTCGTGAAGGCTGGAAGCAAAAGAATAGTTCGGGATTCCAGAGGGGAAGCAAAAGAAGTGTACACCAGCAGAATTTCCCCTCCCAGAGTGGAAATAAACCTTTTAGATCTACCCCAGGAAAGATTGATAACCCGAAGAAAGAACCGTTAAAATGTTGGGGTTGTGGAGAAGAACATCTATTGAGGGACTGCTCGCACCGACAACAGAACAATCAGAGAATTTACAATGTTCAAGAAGCTACCACCGTGAATGATGTGGCCAGTAGCATGTCGCAAATTTATGCAGCCTTGGATAATAAACAAGATGACCACCAAGCTTCAGTGGTGGAGATGGAAGTTATGATCACCAACAATCTAGTGTCTATTCTAATTGACCCTGGTTCAAATTTGAGTTATATAGCCCCTAAGGATGTTGATAAGTTTAAATTATAGCCACATAAACATGCCAAGCCATGGTTGGTATAGTTATCCACCGGCACCAAAAGAATGGTAATGGAGGTGATACCATCTTGTCAATTCACTATGGGTGAATTCCCCACCCAAGCAACCCTTAACATATTACCCCTAGAATCGTATGACCTGTTGATTGGTATGGAATGGCTAGCCACATATAAAGATAGACTAGACTATTACCATAAAACCTTAGAATTTGTAAGTGAAGAAGGAAGAAGGATGACCCTTCAAGGGATCCAAAAACATGTCCTGGTGAGACGAATATCAACTCTTCAAATGAGAAAGTATTGCAGAAAGGGATATCCACTATATGTGATATAGGTGTTGGAATCATTTGAAGATGACAAACCAAGCCTTGAATACCATCCCACACTAAGAGAATATAGAGATGTATTTCCAGAAGACGTAGCGGGTTTACCGCCGAGGAGGGACATTGACTTCTCGATAGAACTTGCACCAGGAGAGGTGTCAATGTCTAGGACACCCTACAGGATGAGCACACCTTAGCTAGTTGATCTTAAATTATAACTAAAATAAATGATGGACATAGGCTATATCCAGCCTAGCATGTCTCCATGAGGAGAACCAGTCCTGTTTGTGAAAAATAAAGAAGGTACCCTCTGACTGTGCATAGATTATAGACAAATCAATAAGGTAACCATAAAGAACAAGTACCCCTTACCCAGGATCGATGACCTGTTCGATCAACCAGGAGGTGCTTCCATCTTCTCAAAGATTGACTTGAGATCTGGATACCATCAAGTCCGAATAAAGGGTGAAGACATCCACAAAACTGACTTCAGGACAAGATATGGTCACTATGAGTATGTGGTAGTACCATTTGGATTGACCAATGCCCCTACCACTTTTATGTGCTTGATGAACAATGTGCTCAGCAAATTCCTAGACAAATTTGTATTGGTTTTTATTGACGATATATCAATTTACTCCAAGAATAGAGAGGAACATGAGGAGCATCTTAGACTTGTGCTTCAAGTGCTAAGAGAACTGCCAAATTTAGCAAGTGTGACTTTTTCTAGAAGCAAATACATTACTTGGGCCATATCATATCTAAAGAAGGAGTAGCAGTAGACCCTGACAAGAATAGGTCTATCATGGAATGGCCTACCCCAAAGGATGTTTCAAATATCAGATCCTTTATGGGCTTAGCAGGATACTATAGGAGGTTTATAAAAGGATTCTCCAAGATTGGTTTTCCAATCACTGCCCTCCATAAGAAGTGAGCTAAATTCACATGGACACAAGAATGTGAAGAAATATTTCAATCCCTGAAACACCTTCTGACCCATGCCCTGTGCTGAAGATCACTGATCCCGAAAATGACTTCCTCGCATGCACAGATGCATGTAAGGAAGGGCTCGGAGGAGTCCTTATGCAAGGAGGAAGTGTAGTCTGCTATGAATCCCAAAAATTGAATGAGCATGAAGTAAACTATGTGACCCATGATCTAGAGTTGGCCTCCATAGTACATGCCTTAAAAATGTGGAGGCATTACCTCCTAGGAAGGAAATTTGTACTTATGAAAAACCACTGTGGGTTGCGATATCTATTTGACCAACCAAAGCTCAATTCCAGACAAGCTAGGTGGATGGCCCTCGTTAGTGAATTTGATTTTGAAATAAAACATGTTAAAGGAAAGGAAAATAAGGTGCTCGATTCCCTTAGCAGAAGTATGAAAACAATTCACCTGGAAGCAGTGAGTACCTACGAGACAAATGTCAAACAAAGAGTCAAGAATGCACAAGAAACAAACACATTCTTCGAGACCGTGACCTCATACCTGGAGAAAGAACCCATAGGAATAAAGTATGAAGGGTATGAGATGATAGATGGAGGTATGCTAACTTACATAAATAGATTGTATATTTCAGATTGTGACTACTTGAAGAGGTTCATAGTGGATGAACTACATAAAATACCATATACTAGTCACCCGGGATATCAAAAGATGATCACGGCCACTAGGAAATAATTCTATTGACTTGGGTTAAAGAAAGACATAGCTAAATATTTAACTAAGTGCCTAGAATGTCAATAGGTTAAAGCAGAACACCGACACCCAGGAGGATTATTACAACCTCTACTAATCTCGGAATGGAAATGGGAAACCATTTCCATGGACTTCATCACCGGATTACCAACATTGACCAAACAGAATGATGCCATAATGGTAATGGTGGATAAATTGAGCAAGTCCACCCATTTTATCCTAGTCAAATCGACTTGCAAGGAAATATATATCGCCAACATATTCATTAAGGAGATATTCAGACTACATGGTATGACTAAAGAGATCATGTCTGACAGAGACACAAAATTTACTTCCAACTTTTGGAAATCCTTGATGGCTGGTCTAGAGACCAAATTCCTGTTTTGCACAACCTATCATCCTCAAACGGATTGACAGATGGAAAGAGTGAACCAAATACTGGAAGACATGCTAAGAATGCATGTAATGCATCAACCCGAGAAGTGGGAAGATTACCTGCCACTGGTGGAATTTGCCTACAATAATGGCTACCAAGAGTCCCTGAAGATGAGTCCCTTCAAAGTCCTCTATGGTAGAATGTGAAACACCCCAGTCAGTTTGAGTAAGCCAGTAAACACAATTACTATTGGACCCAACATGTTGAAATAAATGGAACAAGAAGTGATTTAGATAAAGTAAAACCTAAAGGTCTCTCAGAATAGACAGAAAAGTTACACTGACCAAAAGAGAACTCCAAGAGATATCAAGACGAGAGACCACGTATACCTTAGAGTTAGGCACAGGAAGAATTCCTTGAGGATGGGATCTTGTGCCAAGTTGGCACCTCAATATTTTCGACCCTTTGAAGTTCTGGATAGAGTGGGACCCATAGCTTATAGTCTTTCACTTCCTCCCACAGTAAAAGCACATAATGTTTTCCACGTTTCATTATTGAAGAAATATGTACACGATTCTAATCATATAATTGACTGGTCTATGATCTAGGTGGAACCGAAGGGAGAATTCCTGCCAGAAACTAAATTCATCCTGGATAGAAAGGAAACCCCACTCAGGAACCAAACCATTGAATAGATCAAGGTGTAGTGGAAACATTTTGGCCCAGATGAGGCTACATGGGAAATGGAAGATGTCATGAAACAGGCATATCCGATTTTGTTTAATTTTATACATACACGTCATATTGATAGATAGAACATCAAGGACAACGTTTCTTTAAGGGGGAGGGAATTGTAATACCTTCCCCCGATATGTAAAAATAACTATATTGGCCAAGAACTAAGGTCGATGAATGTAAATTATGTTATGATTATGCGTTGCATGACTGCTAGGAGGGGGATGTGCTAAATGAGACCACGATGGCTAATGAGAGGTGGTGGAAGGGACCTGGAATGATTGTGCTAACTTCCATCGGGCCAGTACCGTATTGGTCTTTACTTGCTCAAAGCTCAAAGAATCTCTCTGACCCTGGAATGGATTTTCCGTTAGATTGGTAGGTGGGGAGGCTCCTCAATAATTAATGAGGGGATGGGGGTGAGCCTCCCATTCGTAATAGCTCCCAGACCTGACCACGGATGGGGAAATTCACAGGACATGCAATCTTACAGAGAAAAGGCAAGAGAGGAAGCGTGTTAAGGGGGAGAAGAGAGGAGAACGCGAGAGATGGAGATCTCGAAAGAGAACTAAGAGAAACTCAAGAAATGCAGGGAGTTTTGAACAGAGGAGAATGAGAGTAACCTTCTTCCTTGACTTCTATTGAGATGGAAGTAGGAGACTGAATCTCGAGGATCATGGTCTAGATCGGGGATGGATAGTGGTAAATCCATTTGGATTCACTGAGCCTATGGTTCGGTAAAAACGAGCACCCCTCTAAGTAGTCGCGTCACACCTGGTGTTTTTCTGATAAGTGTTTATATCTTGTATCTTGAATTGAATATCCTAGATGCATGCTCATTTTTGTACACTCATAAATGATTTCTGTATAGAAGTCTTTCCCTGTGTTTTTATTTGGAGACAAGGGTTACATGCTTATACTTATATGATCATAATCAGTCTATGTATAGAATGAGTAGGTTCAGAATACAAGTCCGTTCCCTTGATAATTGTCCTATCTACTTGGCTCGCGCTATGCCCTAGTTTAATTTCCCGAAGGCACTTCACTGGGGAAGTTTCCTCACACTCCAGAGTCAGAGTGAGTCCCATGAAAGGATTACCATGATAGTAAACCCACAATTTTACTTTACCCTTACCACCGAATTTATAGCTCGACAAATTAGAAAGACTTTTACTCAGGTCACCAAGCCTAGGGATAATTTATCCAAGAACCCTTTGAAAGATCTGTCGGAGCTCTATCATTCGTCGACCTTAACCTTTGCATAGGTAGGAGGGTGGACTTGGCAACGTCCTGAAAGTCTCGGAGTATCTAGACCTGTTCATCTACATTTTGGCATTTCGATGTTTCGACACCCAGGAAACCAAAGGGCAAGACCCTTCGTCGTCGCAAGTCGCGAAGTCCCGGTATGCGAAACTCTGAATTAGCTTAGTGTGAATAAGTTTTCGCATTTCGGAATTTTGACGTTTCGACAACCAAGAAACTAAAGGGAAATACCCTTCATTGTCACAAGTTGTGAAGTCTCGGTATGCGAAACTATGAATTAGCTTAGTGTGAATAGGTTTTGACATTTTGACATTTCGACGTTTCGGCACCTGGGAAGCCAAAGGGCAAGACCCTTTGTCGTCGCAAGTCGCGAAGTCCCAATATGTGAAACTCCAAATTAGCTTAACTTGAATAGGTTTTAGCATTTTATCATTTCGACACCCGGGAAACCAAAGGGCAAGACCCTTCATCTTCATGAGTCACGAAATCCTGGTTCACGAAACTCTGGGAGGATATAGACCGTCCATCGGAGGAGACGCGTGGTGAGCGATCAGAGTTCGGGGAAAGATCCAAAACCCCATAAGTCATTGGATCTCGTAGGATAGAAAAGGGGTTAAGGTTGAGTGTCCTTCAACACCCTTAAGCTCAGGAGGGATAGTGACCGTCAGATCTAGATCAACGAGGTTCATTGATCTCCTACATGAATTCCCATATCGGAATTCGAGGATTTGAGTGATAGGAGTTCTTGAGTCATTGTATCATGAACTCCTGGTTCACGAAACTCTGAAGAGATCTAGACCGTTGGATCCATATCATCAAGGACCGTCAGATCTCATACGAGAACTTGCATATCAGATTTCAGGTTTCAGGGTTCGAAGAGTCGAAATACTCGACTCTCTTGCATTTCGAACTCTCGATTACCGAAATCCCAATATGACTAGGACCCTCAGATCATGGGGATATTCACAACCATCGATCTCAATGAAGGTATGATTTTGGGTTTTGGGGTTTGGGGAGTCGAAGTAATTGAATCTTGGGAATCACTGAGTTGCAAATTGTGAAAGGTGCCTCTTGACTTGGCCCGGGGTCATAACCGATGATCACTTGGAGGTGAAGCCTGCGCTTGGTTCTTGAGTTGAACATGATGGGTTTTCAATGAAAGAACCGATGAATTGGTTTAGTGAAGGTTCTGACAGGAAGAGCTAGCCTGCACTAGGACCTCGTAGAAACTCGGGGATTCTGTCCCTCGAGAAAAGGCAGAAAAAGGCGAAAAATCTATTAAGTCGTAGTGGGTATGTTACAGTTGATTGTGGTTTCATTGCAACACCTTGTTGATTGATATGATGAAGACTGTGTGTAATCAGGCATATTTTGGAAGTGTATTTGTATTTGAAAAAAGGACCTGTGTATATTTTAATTGGGCCCGATTGTAAATTGGTAGACAATGGATGTTTATTATTATAGTGATGTGTTATGGGATAGAGGTTGAGCATATTGTTCTATGTTTTCTTTAAATTCTTAAAAGGAAAGGAAAGAAATAAAATACCAGTGCTTTATTAACAAGACTGTTGAAATGGAAAGTTTATGAGTATGATTGCATAGACTATTATAAATTGAGAAATTATGGGAAATTTAAATGTTGGAACAATGAACAGTTTGATACACAATAATTGTTGGTGTGGTGTTGGTATTTTTTTGGATTTATTTTAGTACAGAGTTATGATTATTGATTACTTAATTTGTTTTATGAACAATATACATTAATTTCCCTGCCATTTTCTCATTTTTTTCGCACATTACAAATCCCCTCACATTCCCAGATTCAGTTTGCATGCCCTGTTCTTAAAATTAAATTATAATTAAATGGAAACTTTGTATTATAGCAATTGAAGGATGACATAGAGATGGGTTACAATTGATATGTTTTGTTATTACAACACACTTGACTGTTTGATGATTTGTTGAGCAATAATCATGATCTACTCCCTTTCATTTTATAACTTTTCTCTCAATACAACCCCCTTAAATATCCCATAACCCTTATTCACCCCCTTCTCATTGATAAGTATTAAATGATTTTTATGGATTGGATTGCATGGGTCTAATGTGTTACTGAGCCAAACTTTGTTTCATATTTAAAGAGATGTCATGTATGGTTTGTTTAATAAGCTAGTTGCTAATAAATGTTGCATACAAGAATGTGATTCTTCAGCAGAGGAATCCATGGATGAAATAGCAGGGGAAGAGGAAATTAGAACAAAGGCCCTAGAATGCCAAGGTTTTTGATACATTTTGATGCAGATCCACAAGAGTTAAACCAGCTCTTCCAAGCTATATTTTTCAACTGGATTGGACAAGGGGTGGTCCAACCTAGGACAAAAATGCCTCCCTTCCAACCTCAATATTTCCCTGGTATCCCAATTCCCTGTCATGTATCATTACAACTTGAAGTCCCTATAAATGATGAATGGAAAGAGATTGTTCACCCAGTAGTCTCCCAACATCATGGCTGGCCCAATTTGTCTCCACCTACTCTTCCTCCACCAGTTAACCCAATTGTCCAAATTTCCCCTGCATGCTCACCTGTACCGTATTCCCATGCAATAAAGAGACTCAAAACTGAAGCCCACCATGCACATGATAAAGGAAAAGATGTTTCTACCCCCTCCTCTCCCTTAAGTGATTCCTCCAAATCTGTTTCATCCCACATGCACTTGAGAGACGACTTCTCTCATATTATCAATGAGATCAATCCTAAAGGCTCCACACAAACTAAGGCTAATTCAGAGAAATCAAAGGGACACAACAAAAACAAAGGGAAAATTGACTCACAAAGTGGAAAATATGGTTTTTGATTATATTTATTTATTGGTTGTTGAGAACAGTTGACTGCTGAAGATTTTGGATAGCATACTATTTTGGATATTTTGGATATTATATTTTTTGAGATATGGTTTAAAACATCATTGATAATAATTTTCAAATTTTGAGAATGATGATGGGAGCCACAAGGAGGGGTGTGTTTGATTTATTGACTAGTTATGTTTATTTTGTTAAGAAACTAAAGGGTGTCACAAGGGATCCCACCTACTAGCTATTATTTATTAAAGACCCTTATTATTATTATGTTAAATTTTCCCCTAAACTAAAAGTTAGTTGAGTTTTAGTTAACTTAACTAAAATAAGTAGTTGAAGTACTTCAACTAATCTTGATTGCTTAAAGGAAAAATAGAAGGAAGAACAATAGGAGAATAGAAGGAGAAACCATACTAAGGTCTACTCTTGAGTTTTATTGAGATAGTTCAGTTTTCATTCATTATTTAATTCATTGAAATCCTAATTCTCTTTTATGATTGTAGGGTCCTACTGTAGACAACAATATTCAAGGTTGAATTACATCATTCAGGCACTTGTTTTTTAGAGGAGTTGATCTATATTTGATAGTTTGTGTAGACTTGTATGTTTATGAATTAAATTTCATGATTGATAAAGGATATTGTGTAGAGTCGAGTGGGCATAAATATGTGGTAGGCTAATCCAGATTTAAAAGTTTAGTTTTTTACTTTTTGTCAAAAGTCCTTTTGTATGGTTTTCATCGGGGACAACTAAGTTTGACTTTGGTCTAAACTCCCTCAAGGATTTTTATAAAGAGAATGATTCTTTTAATTTCTTGGAATGAAATAAGCGATTTCTTTTCTGTCTCATCTGTGTTAAATATTGACTTGGTATTTTTTATTTTGTCTCCGCATTTACTTTTTCATCTGTTATATTCATAAAATTATATAAAATATTGAATTTTATGACAATCTTTTATTTATAAAAAATCAGCCTAAGCCCTGGTAACTAATACTTGTGGATTAGGAAACAAATTTTGAGGCTATAAACATAGGTTGATATTCCCTTCTATATTTCCTTAGCCAAGAAAGATCTGAAAATTCTTGAGTAATATTATTTCATATGTTTTCCTCAACAGGTCATACAACTGTACAAATTTGGCACAATTTTCAAGGTAGAATTTGTGGGGGACAGTTTTGGTGTTGTGAGGTATTTTATCTTGGCTGGAAATTGTGAGTTTTCTACTGATATGTACTTTCCTGAAGCTGAATAATAAAATCTCTCTCTCTCTCTCGTTGGGTTTCCCCACATTGGGGTTTTCCCTAGCATTTTCCTAAATTTTAGAGTTTCCATGGGTTATTGAATGTTTTCCATTGTGTTTATTTCCACTGCATATTTTCTTAGCAATATGTATTTTTCCTTATGGAAATTTTGGAATGTGGGTTTGAGACATTTCAGATTTCATGCAAACAATTATCTCTAGTTTGCTAAGTGTGTGGCATAATTGTTAGCTTGTTGATTTTGTCATTAAAATTAACACCCCCTAGCTAGATCATGATGCTCTGAAAAAGACTCTTCCTTTTGTTCAGTAGCAACCAAGGATGAAGATCAATCTCCTCTTCCCACATGAATTTAGTAGATCATTTCTCAATCCACTAGGAAATGTGGTCTGCAACAAGCTCTTCCTCAATCACTCATCCTCTGCAACCCCATTTATCAACTTGTTAAGAAACGTTACCCAACAATTCCCATACCCATAAAAAAATCATTTTTCAATTCTCTTTAGAACCAGAGAGTTTCACATGTTCTCCCTAGTTAGAAAAATGGTCACCAAACTCATCTCCTTTCCTCTACATCCTCTCTACTCAGAATATGTATCCCAGACTCAACCCCTTGTCTCCCCTCTTCTCTTCTCAAGATTTTTCCTTGTCTCTTGGCTTCTTTAGTAAGTGTTTCGTGGGTCAAATCCCCCAATTTGTGGGTTAGTTTTGGTAGAACAACCATTCCTTTTCATAAATGTGGAAAGTTGATATTTCATCTACCTACTCCCTCCATTAACCAAAATTCTAGAAAAAATGGGCAATTTGGATTTTTCTTGATTATTAAATTGGAAAAGGAAAATTTCCTCATTGATTTCCTCTCATGTATCATGATCGACCTTGGAAACCCCTTCAATAGTTATGCAACACTTTTCTTTTTACATTAGTAGCATAAATATTTAGACTGCCCTTTTAGAAAAATATAGTTACATTTACAAGTTGAGGGAAACAAGGGTATTAGAAGCACCCCACCACAAATTTGTCTTGGTATTATACAAGAATACACAACTAAAAATTCCAATTCCAAGTGGACAAATTTGTCTTCGTATTACAAAAGAAGACACAACTAATAATTCCAATTCGAAATGGACAAAGTTTTCATGGTACTACACAAGAAGACAACCAACAATTCCAATTCCAATTGGATAAATTTTTCTTGGTATTACATAACTAACAATTCCACTTGGACAAATTTGTCTTTGTATTACACAATAAGACACAATTGACAATTCCAATTCGACAAACTTGTCTTCCAATTCCAAGAAGACACAATAAGACACAAACACCAATTCCAATTGGAAAAATTTGTCTTCTAGTTCCAAGAAGACATAAGAAGACACAAACAACATTTCCAATTCCACCTGGATAAATTTGTCTTCCAATTCTTCCCACAATGGTCTTGCAATAGCACAAAACTATCTATGAATTAAAAACCAAGACTAAAATAAGAAAAACTTATCTGTGCATATGTCGGGAGTGTTGTTTCGGGCTTGAGATAGATGAGGTAGTGGAGAGTGCTTGGAACAAAAGAATTCCCAACATGAATGCACGTGTGTTCCTAGAACGTGAGCACATTCTAGGAATGCACACACATTGTTGTTGGGCATAGATGATTTACAATTTCAATTATTTCAAGTCACAAGAGAATTTGCATGTTCTTAATGCAATGGATATAGCATTTATTATAGACCAAACGTATTTATGAATAAATATGTATAGGGGTATGGGGAAAAATAGGAACTAAGGGATTAGGATTGAATTTTTTTTTAATCATAGAGCAATGGTTAGAGCACCAAGATGTGGGTGATGTGGGTGCAAGGGATGTGGGGCATTTAACAAGAGGTATATTCATAGTGCACGTAGGGATCAAGTGTGGAGGTGGTTAAGGGTTCAGTATATGTTATGCTTAGGCTTAAATGTAGGTAGGGAAGTCTAGGTCATGGTGTACATCAAGATCTATGTCATGGTCATTGTATAGGTCTAATTCATGTTCTAGGTCTTTCCATGTCTAAGTATTTCTATGTCTAGGTCTAGGTTTAGAGTGGGATAGAAATACCAAAGGGGCCGGGTAGAGAGAAAGATGTGGGAGAGATATGGTAGATGTAGGAGAGAGAAGAGAGATAGTGGGAGGGAGGGGGAGAGAGGGAGGGAGGCAAGGGTAGAGAGAGAGTGTGTGAGAGTACATATACATAAGTGTTCCATCATACATAATCTAGCGCATGTCGAACACTGATTGTGAATAAAAAAAATTGAATCCACTAAAAGATTATGCTTACATTAAAATTAAAAATAAGAATCAACGTACCATAATCATCATTAAACCATGTGAAATCATTATTAAATCGTAGGTGAATGGTCATATCCATTTAAACAAGAGGTATAGGAATAGTACACTTAGGGCTTGGGTGTGGAGGGGGTTAAGGGTAGAGTATAGGTTATGTCTAGGATTAGATGGAGCTAGGAGGGTCTAGGTCATGGTATATGTCTAGTTCATGGTCTAGGTCATGGTCATGTTCATATAAGTACTCCTATAAGTACTCCATTGGAAGAAGAAGAACAAATTAACACTCACCTTACAGGTGATGCTACATTTCTCTGTTGCATATATCCTTTATTCATTGTGATCCCTTCCTCATATTTAGATGGATAGAAAGAGATGGATGTAGAACTAGGGGAAAATATAAGGAGGTGCGGAGGGAGAGAGAAAGAGGGGAAAATAAAGAGAGATTGATACCGAGACTAACAACAAGAAGAGAGAGAAATAGGTGGTAGATGTAGGAGAGAAAGAGAGGAGATATAGTTGGAGGGAGGAGGAGAGAGAGAGAGGGAGGAGGGGGTTAAAGAGAGAATGCA
>JASDQU010337650.1:0-12663 GCA_032191745.1 Picea mariana | reverse complement strand
CAGACGCATGTCCATAGTAACCTCTTGCTCAGCCATGATTGTTTCTCTATAAGAGGACTAGTCATCTTCTTGTCCTTTTGAGATCAGTGATTGATTATCAATGATAGTAACTTCCTCTTCAGACAAATGTACAAAATATGATGATAGAACAGGTTTTACATCATATGGATTTTGATCAACTGAAAACATGTAGTTCCCTATATAATTATCAGTTACCATAGGCTCTTCTTGATTTGCAAACTGGTCATGAAATTCAAACTCATACCTGTCTCTGGAATACTCTGCACATACTGAAAAATCTGATTCTGAATCTGAAATATACTCACCCTCAGGCTGCTGATCCAAATCTGCTTCAAACTTACTATTTTCTTCAGAACAGTCCTCAGCGGATGATGATAGAGCAATGTTTTAATGACAAGGATTATGATCAGCTAGGAACATGTAGTTTTCAATGCAATCATTGGTTATCATAGATTTATTCTGATTTACAAATTGATCATAAACTTCAGATTCATACCTGTCTCTGGAGTACTCTGAAACTGTTGAAAAATTAAGATCTGAATCTAAAAAGAGCTCACATACTCGCTGCTATTTTAAAATTGTTCCAACCTCATTATTCTCCTGCTCAAAATCTGAGGTATAATGACATTCTACTTTCTCATGTGCTTGTATATTTTCAAAGAAATATCGACCTCGGATCCTTCGAGAAGCACAAATGTTCTCCTCTACTTCTTGAGCATCTTCAAATAACCGGGTTAAGGATGGAGAGTTCCGTTCTAGCAGAAGAAGGACAAGATCTGAATGAAGACCCATAATATAATACATCATGGAAAATGTTTCTGTAGGTCGGACCTCCGAAGGCATGTCGTGATAAACATGGTAAAACCTTCTATTGAAAATAGGCAAGGCTTCATCCTGCTTTCGTTTCAAAGCATAGAAATCAGCGAGGTAAGAATCTAGAGATTTGTATTCACTCCAATACTTCAAGAAAGCATTAGAGAACTCAATCCAAGAGACAATTGAATCAGCTCTCAAACCCTTAAACCATGTAGCAGCATCTTTGATCAAAGATTTCGAAAACATTCTCATGATCACATCTTCATGTGCAATTGAAAAACGATCAACAAATTCTAAAAAGGATTTCACGTGTCTCTCGGCTGAAGCTTGATTCTCTCTAGAAAACAAAGGGAGATATTCATAACAGTCATCAGAATAAGGATGAAGAAGACGGGGTAGCTGTAAAGGTTTGAATATCTTCATCTGGATCTTATCTTGAAAATTTGTGGGTTGATCATGAGAGATGGTAATTTGTTGATCATGTTCAGAAATTATGGCCAGAGAGGCTGAGATCTGGACAGGGTCTGAAACAATTTCTATCTTTTCAAGGTTACATGGCTGATCATATTCTGAAGGAAAGGAAATACAATGATAATCTTTGTGAATGGGCTTAGGTAAAGTTACCGAATCTACATCTATAATGCAGGGTTGCAACATTTCCTCTTCTAAAGATGGATATATACAAGAAGGATGATGATTTTCTGAATATACAAAGCAGAAAATAATTCTCTTTACACGCGCAGGGAAAAGCACGAAAGAGATGATGAAGAAAAACAACAGTTCATGAAGCAAAATAATGAACTGATACCTGGATCTTGACTTCAGCCTCTTCATCTTTTATCAACAGGATCCTCCCCAGTGGAGTCTTTCAACGTGGAGTCGCCAGATAGAAAATTACAACCAAGTGAATGTCCAGGCTTTGTCTATCATCAAAGCTGGATCTATGTCGTGTCCCAAGGAAGCTGAGCTTCAATCTCCTCTCCCCGGCAACGGCGCCAATTTGTTATCACTCCAAGAAACCCTTTGTGGTTGTAGACCAAAGGTTCTTGGTAACTTAAAGAATGAATGGATCAATGGGATAATTCAATGTAAATATGGTATTCAGACAGTCAATATGGTAATCAAATGAATCAGTGCTCTCAAAGATTGATAATCAGTAAATAACTTTAAGTGGGTGAAGAACAAATTGCTTATAAACCAGTACCATGTAGGGTCTAATAAACAATGAAGAAAATTGTTTACTAAGTTATGAGCCAAACAATGAGATAACAGTCATTCAAGGCTAGACAACTCAAGCAAAAGTACAGAAAGAAGGTGGAAAACTGATATCAAAAGAGAAAGAAACCTGTGATCTGTATTTGCATCTATAAGTCTGTGTACAATATAGCATTCCTGTATCCAAAACTGAACCCTCCTTTAGAAACTCCTTTTACATATGTTTATATAGGAAAAGATAATCTTTATCCTCTAAAGGCTCAAGTCAACCTTCTGCTTTCTAAAATTAGAAAATAGTTACAATCATCGACACTTGTACAAAACTATATATAAAAGAAATCTTGACAACACTATCTTGAAAATCTCGAATGTTGGAAAGATGGAGTCAAGGCTATTTTGAAATCGTGAAAAATATGGATGATAAAGATCTCAAACTGCCTTTGAAATCTTGAGTTACAAAGATGCTGCCAGTTGTCTTTAAAAAGGGATATCTCAAAACAGAGATACTCTGCCACATAATCAGGAAAATTTTCCTTTAATTGCTACCTCGAATCCTGGGTTGAAATCTGATGATGTGTAGCTCAGCCTCCCAAGGCTCTCTAGTTTGATAATATGATAATGAAATTCGAATTATGTGATGTGGCTCCCAAACCTTGAAATTCTGCCTCTTTTAAAGATGGTAAATGACATTTGTATACCTTTTCTTCTCTTCATTTTCCAAAAGTGGCTAATTAGATAGATTTGATAATTCATTAATAAAGCCTTAGAAGAGGTTTCAATTCATTCTCATGCAAAAATTTACGATCTGGGCAAAAACCGTAAGATTATGGCCGTGGCAGGCTTTCACCAGCTTATTTACTGACAAATCCGCTCCTAAGCTGGTGAAAGGCAATGCTTTCACCAGCTAACTAGCAAAATTTTCGGTGAATTAGCTGGTGAAAAGAGCAGATTTTTCAAAATCAAATTTCTCGGTCATAGAAAATCCGTTTTTCATGCCTGAATAGTCAATCGACATATAGAAATCCTAAGCTTTCCAATGGTGTTTTCAAATCTTCATTTGGAGCTCGGGAAGGGATTGAAAAGTTCGCAAGTTGAAGCACCATTCTTTCAAAAATGCCAGTGCATTTTTTATTGCTAACAGGAAGGACAAACTGTCCAATTCTTTTCTTAGTAAAGACCCATTGTGTCTCCTCGCCATCTGCAACCCAAAATCCCAAACGATTCTGCACATACAACAAAACAAACTGCTATCCGGGCCGAGGTCTTGCACTGGTGAAAGCACTCAGATTTGTCTTTCAACATTAGAAATTTAACAAACATTCGTGAACGACGCGTATTGGGGAAGTGACGAACAGATTTGATGTTGTCAGCTAGGTAGTACAGCTCCCATCCCTGCGATAATGGATTCGGATCTTCCATTTTCGACGCCATGAGTGTGAAGCATGCGTCACTGAACAAGATCTGCTTTCTAATCCTATTTCAACGTGAAAACCCGAGTTTCCATCAAAACTGCCACTTTCACCAGCGCACAATCCCATGAGCAATGCTCCTTAGCTGTTGAAAGTCATCACTTTCACCAGCGCACAACCCGCGAGAATGCTTCTTTGGATGTTTGAAAATTTTCTCTTTCACCAGTTAACAACCTTTGAGAAATGCTCCTTAGCTGTTGAAAGTGACCACTTTCACCAGCTAACCATCATCTTTTAAACACGCATTAGCTGTTGAAAGCATTTTATGAAAATTTTAAAGAGAAGACCTTTATAGGTCATCTTATTTCTAAGACAAAAATCAAAACCTAAGTCTTGCAGCTAGAAAAACTCAAAACTAAATTTGAGAAAACTACCAATAGCCATGCTATCCACCACAAAATGAGACCATAGGGATGGGTTCATTTTGGGAGATAACATTTGGCTCCAACTGGGATGGGCATCTCCCTGTGAGGTGACCAAGAACCTAGTAGTTTCAGTAGCCTTTAGCATTGGGCATGGAATCATCTGGTCTATGCAATTGTTCTTCAGCAAACCTGTAGTCTGAATGTAGCTTGCCTATAACCTGCCTGTGACCTGTCCTTCTTATTTATGAAATCAACAACTGAAAAAGATCTCATTTTCTCGTATGGCGAGCTTATTCCTCTACCTACCCCTACACTAACCAACTCTGTCATTTGTTAAGTGAATGCTGATTTCCATTGTAGCCATCCAAGCAATTTGAACACTGAAGAAATCTTGTCTTTATTACTGATTAGTAAATATTGTTGAACATGCAACCACAGTGACAAGGAGCTTTTCAGGAAGTCATACTTACCCAGAAACACTGGCAAGCTAGGGAAATCTAAAATTTTCAGGTTCTTTGAAAAGTATAGATCCATGAAAATTGCTACTGGATCCTTGAAAAGAAAATAAGAAACATGTTTCTCCTCAGGAAACAGATGCATGTCCATGGTAACCTCTTGCTCAGCCATGATTGTTTCTCTATAAGAGGAATGATCATCTTCTTGTCCTTTTGAGATCAGTGATTGATTATCAATGATAGTAACTTCCTCTTCAGACAAATGTACAAACGATGATGATAGAACAGGTTTTACATCATATGAATTTTGATCAACTGAAAACATGTAGTTGCCTCTATAATTATCAGTTACCATAGGCTCTTCTTGATTTGCAAACTGGTCATGAAATTCAAACTCATACCTGTCTTTGGAATACTCTAAACATACTGAAAAATCTGATTCTGAATCTGAAATATACTCACCCTCACGTTGTTGATCCAAATCTGCTTCAAACTTACCGTTTTCTTCAGAACAGTCCTCAGCAGATGATGATAGAGCAATGTTTAAATGACAAGGATTATGATCAGCTAGGAACATGTAGTTTTCAATGCAATCATTGGTTATCATAGATTTATTCTAATTTGCAAATTGATCATAAACTTCAGATTCATACCTGTCTCTGGAGTACTCTGAAACTGTTGAAAAATTCAGATCCGAATCTAAAAAGAGCTCACATACTCGCTACTGTTCTAAAACTTTTCCAGCCTCATTATTCTCCTGCTCAAAATCTGAGGTATAATGACATTCTGCTTGCTCATGTGCTTGTAGATTTTCAAATAAATCTCGACTTCGAATCCTTCGAGAAGCACAAATGTTCTCCTCTACTTCTTGAGCATCTTCAAATAACCAGGTTAAGGATGGACAGTTCCGTTCTAGCAAAAGAAGGACAAGATCTGAATGAAGACCCATAATATAATATATCATGGAAAATGTTTCTGTAGGTCCGACCTCCGAAGGCATGTCATGATAAACATGGTAAAACCTTCTATTGAAAACAGGCAAGGCTTCATCCTTCTTTCATTTCAAAGCATAGAAATCAGCGAGGTAAGAATCTAGAGATTTGTATTCGCCCCAATACTTCAGGAAAGAATTAGAGAATTCAATACAAGAGCCAATTGAATCAGCTCTCAGACCCTTAAACCATGTAGCAGCATCTTTGATCAAAGATTTCGAAAACATTCTCATGATCACATCTTCATGTGCAATTGAAAAATGATCAACAAATTCCAAAAAGGATTCCACGTGTCTCTCGGCTGAAGCTTGATTCTCTCCAGAAAATAAAGGGAGATATTCATAACAGTCATCAGAATAAGGATGAAGAAGATGGGGTAGCTGTAAAGGTTTGAACATCTTCATCCAGATCTTATCTTGAAAAGATGTGGGCTGATCATGAGAGATGGTAAGTTGTTGATTAGGTTCAGAAATTATGGCCAGAGAGGCTGAGATCTAGACAGGGTCTGAAACAATTTCTATCTTTCAAGGTTACATGGCTGATCAGATTCTGAAAGAAAAGAAATACAGTGATAATCTTTGTGAATGGTCTTAGGTAAAGTTACCGAATCTACATCTATAATGCAGGACTGCAGGATTTCCTCTTCTAAAGATGGATATATACAAGAAGGATGATGATTTTCTGAATATACAAAGCAGAAAATAATTCTCTTTACACGCGCAGGGAAAAGCATGAAAGAGCTGATGAAGAAAAACAACAGTTCATGAAGCACAACAATGAACTGATACCTGGATCTTGACTTTAGCCTCTTCATCTTTTATCAACAGGATCCTCCCCAGTGGAGTCTTTCAACATGGAGTCGCCAGATAGAAAATTGCAACCAAGTGAATGTCCAGGCTTTGTCTATCATCAAAGTTGGATCTATGTCGTGTCCCAAGGAAGCTGAGCTTCAATCTCCTCTCCCCGGCAATGGCACCAATTTGATATCACTCCAAGAAACCCTTTGGGGTTGTAGACCAAAGGTTCTTGGTAACTTAAAGAATGAATGGATCAATGGGATAATTCAATGTAAATATGGTATTCAGACAGTCAAGATGGTAATCAAATGAACCAGTGCTCTCAAAGATTGATAATCAGTAGATAACTTTAAGTGGGCGAAGAACAAATTGCTTATAAACCAGTACCATGTAGGGTCTAATAAACAATGAAGAAAATTGTTTACTAAGTTATGAGGCAAACAATGAAATAACAGTCATTCAAGGCTAGACAACTGAAGCAAAAGTATAGAAAGAAGGTGGAAAATTGACATCAAAAGAGAAAGAAACCTGTGATCTGTGTTTGCATCTATAAGTCTATGCACAATATAGTATTCCTGTATCCAAAACTGAACCCTCCTTTAGAAACTCCTTTTACATCTGTTTATATAGGAAAAGATAATCTTTATCCTCTAAAGCCTCGAGTCAACCTTCTGCTTTCTAAAATTAGAAAACAGTTACAATCATTGACACTTGTACAAAACTATATATAAAAGAATTCTTGACAACACTATCTTGAAAATCTCGAATGCTGGAAAGATGGAGTCAAGGCTATTTTGAAACCTGGAAAAATCTGGATGATAAAGATCTCGAACTGCCTTTGAAATCTTGAGTTACAAAGATGCTGCCAGCTGTCTTTAAAAAGGGATATCTCAAAACAGAGATACTCTGCCATATAATCAAGAAAAATTTCCTTTAATTGCTACCTCGAATCCTGGGTTGAAATCTGATGATGTGTAGCTCAGCCTCCCAAGGCTCTCTGGTTTGATAATCTGATAATGAAATTCAAATTATGTGATGTGGCTCCCAAACCCTGAAATTCTGCCTCTTTTAAAGATGGTAAATGGCATTTGTATACCTTTTCTTCTCTTCATTTTCCAAAAGTGGCTGATTAGATAGATTTGATAATTCATTAATAAAGCCTTAGAAGAGGTTTCAATTCATTCTCATGCAAAAATTTACGATCTGGGTGAAAACCGTAACATTCTGGCCGTGATAGGCTTTCACGAGCTTATTTACCGACAAATCTGCTCCTAAGCTGGTGAAAGGCAACGCTTTCACCAGCTAACTAGAAAAATTTTCGGCGAATTAGCTGGTGAAAAGAGCAGATTTTTCAAAATCAAATTTCTCGGTCATAGAAAATCCGTTTTTCATGCCTGAATAGTCGATTGACATCTAGAAATCCTAAGATTTCCAATGGTGTTTTCAAATCTTCATTTGGAGATCGGGAAGGGATTGAAAAGTTCCCTGCAAGTTTAAGCACCATTATTTCAAAAATGCCAGTGCATTTTTGATTGCTAACAGGAAGGACAAACTGTCCAATTATTTTCTTAGTAAAGACCCACTACGTCTCCTCGCCATCTGCAACCCAAAATCCCCAACGATTCTGCACATACAACACAACAAACTGCTATCCGGGCCGAGGTCTTTCACTGGTGAAAGCACTCGGCTCTGTCTTTCAACATTAGAAATTTAACAAACATTCGTGAACGATGTGTATTGGGGAAGTGACGAACAGATTTGATGTTGTTAGCCAGGTAGTACAGCTCCCGTCCCTGCGATAATGGATTTGGATTTTCCATTTCCGACGCCATGAGTGTGAAGCATGCATCACTGAACAAGATCCTCTTTGTAATCCTATTTCGACGTGCAAACCCGAGTTTCCATCAAAACTGCCACTTTCACCAGCGCACAATCCCATGAGAAATGCTCCTTAGCTATTGAAATTCATCACTTTCACCAGTGCACAACCCGTCAGAATGCTTCTTTGGATGTTTGAAAATTTTCACTTTCACCAGTTAACAACCTTTGAGAAATGCTCCTTAGCTGTTGAAAGTGACCACTTTCACCAGCTAACCATCATCTTTTAAACACGCGTTTGCTGTTGAAAGCATTTTATGAAAATTTTAAAGACAAGACCTTTATAGGTCATCTTATTTCTAAGACAAAAATCAAAACCTAAGTCTTGCAGCTAGAAAAACTCAAAACTAAATTTGAGAAAACTACCAATAGCCATGCTATCCACCACAAAATGCGACCATAGGGATGGGTTCATTTTGGGAGCTAACATTTGGCTCCAACTGGGATGGGCATCTCCCTGTGAGGTGACCAAGAACCTAGTAATTTCAGTAGCCTTTAGCATTGGGCATGGAGTCATCTGGTCTATGCAACTACTCTTCAGCAAACCTGTAGTCTGACTGTAGCTTGCCTATAACCTGCTTGTGACCTGTCCTACTTATTTATGAAATCAACAACTAAAAAAGATCTCATTTTCTCGTATGGCGAGCTTATTCCTCTACCTACCCATACACTAACCAACTCTGTCATTTGTTAAGTGAATGCTGATTTCCATAGTAACCATCCAAGCAATTTGAACACTGAAGAAATCTTGTCTTTATTACTGATTAGCAAATATTGTTGAACATGCAACCACAGTGACAGGGAGCTTTTTAGGAAATCATACTTACCCAGAAACAATGGCAAGCTAGGGAAATCTGAAATTTTTAGGTTCTTTGAAAAGTATAGATCCATGAAAACTGCTACTGGATCCTTGCAAAGAAAATAAGAAACATGTTGCTCCTCGGGAAAACAGATGCATGTCCATGGTAACCTCTTGCTCAGCCATGATTGTTTCTCTATAAGAGGACTGATGAAAACACACTATATTGAATACAGATGGGAAGCCCATAACGGAGATTTGTCGGTCAGTTGGAAATATCTGGGCATTTTTTAAGGCCAGCCACTCTTCTCCTGTAGGTGTAGTCTGTATCAACCATGATAAATTTAATTTAACGACATAGACGACAGAAGTCCCAAACAACTAAAGGAAAAGATTCTCTGACTTGTTTCAGGGAGATACTATATGTGTGGGATTCTAGATTAAAAGTGATTTTCTATCAATCTATTTTTAAATTAAGGAAATTATAACATTAAAAGCCTACATCTAAGAATCAAAACCAGAATGGATGAAAACAGAAGTTCTAGTGTAACAGAGAAGAGCGCCATGAATGAAAACAACAAAAGTTCTAGTTTAACGGAGAAGATCACCAAATTGGAGAGGAAAAAGGTTAAAAAACCCTAAGCCAAAAAGAACAACTTTATTTACCTGTTGGTGATGATGGAGCGTCTTGCCATTTTCGATTGTCTTTGTCTGAATTCTCAACCGATGAGCACTTGCAATTGTTGTTAAAATGATCTCAAAGGGCCTCACTCTGAGATAATTTTAGCTTCCAAAAAATTATGATGTGAGCTGCTAGACGAAAACAGAGCAATCATGATCTACATCTAAATATAATACTTCTGGGCTACCAACAATGCAACTAGGCAAAGAAAATACCAGATAGTGTCCATGAAATATTTTTATGATAGATGCATATCTGTAATTGGACATCATGTAGAAGATATCCACCAGGGAAAACAAAACAACTATGCTTTGGACAACAAACATCTCAGTTTTTTGTTCTGAAATGGGTAGAACCAGGGAGCTTAGAGAGGAGGGATGGATATAGCACAGTGCAGAAAATGATAACGGCTGAAAGAATAGTGGTTGGGGCCATTCATACTCCCATAGTGGAATAGGGAATAGTGGTCGGGGCCATTATTTTTACAGGTTTATCTCAAGCACGCAGTAGTAATGGAAATTTCTCTGGCTCGGATTCATAGAATCAATAACAAAATTTACCATCATAATAGAGGCCTCAAAAAGAAGTCAAATTAATCGTAACACAAAACATCTGTTAAACACCTTCATACTCAGCAAATTGAATAGCAAGAACGCTAGGAGCATCTTTGAAGTTTGAATAACTTACATGACTGGGAAAGAACCAAACATGGTGACTGGAAGGTCTTTAAAAGAAAGCATGTGATAATGATAATGCACGATAACTTCGATCATATACTGTCGATCGAACCCACATCTTTTTTCTTTGCATCCAAAGGTTTCTCTGTCAGTTTCGTCCCTCGGTGATCAAACACTCTCACAGGCATCAGAAAATACAAAATTACAGAACATACTCAAACAAACATACAACACACAATTATAGAACATTCACAAACAAACACACACCACACACATAGAAGCACAATATACACAGAAAGGCATACACAGAGCACTCCATGGGACAAACATACATAGAGAGTGCCTGCCATGGGATCTCCATCCAAATGGGATCTCCATCGAAATGAAAGAACATATAAAAATGAGTGATTGAGAAGAACGCATTTGATTTATGCACAAACTGCTTGATTGGTTCGGTTGGATCTTGACCGTTCAACCAAGTTTGTTAGAATATGACGGCATAAAATTCAGTTGCGATGCTTTTTGATTTTGTGAAATTGACGGCTTCAGAGAAATTCAAAATTCTGTTGAAACGCTTTTTTCTTTTGTGAGAATGATGCTTTTGGATTTTGTGAGAATGATGGCACAAAAACATAGATGTTGTAGGTTGCGGTAGAACATAGCTCAGTTATGAGAGATCTATGAAGAGGGGTCATTTTTATTGTTTTACTAAATTTAATGTGTGCTTTTCAACTTTCAACTTTTAATGAATTTCGACCAGAACATCACTATAGTAAATTATGTTTTAAAATTAATATGACAAATGAAAATTATAATGTTTTAAAATTAATATGACAAGTGAAAATTATAATACTTTGAGATATCTTTTTATTATTATTATTTGTTTTTTGAATTGTAGGCTACTACCAACTTAACTTATTGTGAACACTCGAACATGTGACTTTCCACACTCCGTCATCTCCTCTAGGAGAAGTTCTTACCTTACATACATTATTACAAGTAATATTCATAATATATTTTGAACTTTAATCTATTAACATTAGATTGAGTTATATTTCATTTATAATTGTTTAAACCTAATGTAGTGTTAAGTGATTATACTTGTTGGGATGATATTATACTTTAAAAAATATAATTTATATATTAAAAGAGTTAAATGATTATAATTTTTTTGTCATGATATTGTACTTTTAAAAAATATAATTTATTATATTTAAACAATAAAATTTATTGTAAATGATTCATGAATTAAATGACTACAATTATTATTGATGAATTAAATGGTAATCATTAATATTGTTATTTTTAAAAATATATATTTTTGGAAAATTTAAGAGTAAATACTTTCAATTAAAAGATGTGATTTCAAATTAATTATAATTATTATTCATTAATCATCATTATTATTGTCACAACCCTAAAGGATACCCCATCAGATCATGTAATCATCCATCTCTCGAGGGCATGTGACACCGCGACAGTTCTTATTTGGTTACTTGGCATACCAAAAATACTCTGTTCGGACTATGTCTCTTCACGTAGAGTATACCCATACTTCATTCTAGGCTAGCGACGAGTCACACTCCTACTCTAGTGAAACTCTTGCTTACTTAGACAATCGTTAACACAGTTTAACACTTAGTCTTATTTAAGCATGCATCCATGAACTGAGACAATTGTATTGTACTGAGAGCTCTTGGATTAGAGTTTTGTACGAGATTGTTTCATGATTCATGATATACATAATATATGATAGTGGGGTTTTTATCTTTACGCTTTCCCGATAAAACTTTTGTGTTGTCTGTTATTGATATTTCACTTTGTGCATTGTGGTTGTGATCGTGGTTTAAATTGCTTCCGCAAAAGTAATAGTAGAAGCGATTCTGTATTTAACATTATCAGAACTTGTTAGATCAGGAGAATCGCAGGAATACATTAATTTGTATCGAAATTTCTACATGGTATCAGAGCCACGGAGGCCACAGAGTCACGGAAGTGAGGTGCGAACATAATTGCATTCTCGCAGGTCCCGTCTCTAGCAGGGTGCGAACTCATAGTACTGAAAACTTCTGGTGTTTTCAAGAACAGAAATTCTCGCACCCTAGACAAAGGCAAGGTGCGAACTTCATTGGAATTCTCGCAGGTGAATACACTAGCAGGGTGCGAACTCCCATCACCCTAACAGTGGAGCAGGGTGCGAACAGAACAGGGCATTCTCACAGGTGAATACACTAGCAGGGTGCGAACAGAACAGGCAAGTTCGCAGGCTATACACAGGCACGGTGTAAACTTCCCTCAGGTTGCTCTTAGGTGGGGTGCAAACCTCCCAGGGCAAGGGGAAAGTGAAGGGGTTGAGTTTTGGGTTGGATAACATTCAAACTTGCAAGATTTTCTTGGTGTGACACTTGATTCAAGATCGAAATGTCTTTCAATGGCTTGAGGTTGGAGTATGCACTCGAGGGAAGCTCTAACTACATTGCATGGAAGGACAGGATGG
>JASDQU010337649.1:12662-23240 GCA_032191745.1 Picea mariana | reverse complement strand
AATTTTTGCATGATGGACAAGCATTAGTGGGAATGCCAATCGTAAAGAAGAAAGTGCTAACAATGAACATTGCTTGTTATACATTAACAATGGTTAGTGATATAAGTTAGGTCCACACGAGATCTTAATAAGATATGTACTTGCACATGAAAGAGATGAAATCATTAATGAATCCCATTTTGGAGGTATCACTATGGTTGGTTCCACTTATCCGCATCATTTGTCCTACATATATAACACACATATATTAAATATATATAACACACAAGTATAACATATATATATGTTATATACATTTCATATATAAACAAATCCCGACCCTCCCTCCTGCTATATGTTATATAAACAAATCCCGATCACCCCCAGCCGCCTGCTATATTCAAACCCATGCCCCCTCCTACTATATGTTATATAAATAAATCCTGACCCCTAGCTGCTTGCTATATGTTATATAAACAAATCCCGGGCGCCTGCTATATTCAAACCCATGCCCTAATAATATTTGACCACCAGAACCCTCACCCTCGCAACTTGCAGATGTAGAGACAGAGCGACCCTATCATTGTCGAGACACAGACATAGAGAAAGCGTGAAGGAGACAACCACTACCGAGACACATACATAGAGAAAGAACCAAGGAGACAGAGGGACCCTACCATGGTCAAGACAAGGACAGAGATAAAGTGCCATCTAGAGACAAAGAGAAACCCTACCTCAGAGACAAATATAGAGAATGGAAACACAATTCCATATAAATCGGTAAGTTATTCTCACCATTGATAATTTTTTCTCACCCCTGCATACTCGATGGATTCTCGGTTGATGTTACTGTGTTCTTAGTTTTTTGTTTAAGGGGAGGTGTAAAGACCCTAAATGTATTTTTGTTATCCGTGCCTACTGATAGTATCCAGGACGACACCCTCATTTGGAGGTTACACCATCAATTAGGACAAAGAGAAGTGTGCCCTAGGTGCAAGAGTGCTCTTATGCTTCAATATTTTATCACAGGCATTCATTGTATCTCCCCCTTCTCATTCTATATAAGAGACAGGAGAGAAGAATCTTGATGGTTATTCTTGAGTCATTTCCATTTTCTTTCCCCTTTCATCTAATTCTTGTCACCCTAGGGACTTAGCCAAAACATAGAGAAGCGATATTGTGGGAATTCAGAGCGTTGATTTCTTAGTTTTGTCAGTTTTGGATGTAATCTTCATATTGGTAATGCTGAGATTTCTTTTTGGTGAATCACCGTGAGATTAATATTGGTAATATTGGTAATGCTGAGATTGATATTGGTAATGTTGAATCACCATGTAGAGATAGAAAATTGGAGTTTGTATGCATGAGTTGGAGTCCCAACAAGTTGACCACCAATTTTACACCTCAACTCTCCCGACCCTTGGCATTCCACCTTCTCATCTCTTACCCTTCTTGTCTTTTCATTTTGAAAGTGCATTGTAATAAAAACAAAGGCATCTAGTTGCAGGAATTGGACACATGATAGTTGCTAAGCATCTCTTCTCATAGATTGCTACCACCATGTATACACCTATCAATTAATAAATGCTTGCATTTCATTGCAATTTGTGCGTGTTCATTTATTTTTTCAATTTACTCTACTTCTTTCATATTTTATTCACATAGTTCTGCAACTTTGTTTGTCCACCAGATTCCCTCCATAATCTAGATCAATGATATAAGAGTATTTCCCTCCACATTTCATATTAAATCAAACAAGTCCAACAACCTTCCTTACCACCAACCCAAACAACCTCAGATGGAAAAAGAGAATGATGAGGGACCAAGGGATCCTATTAAAATATGACTCCAAGAAGCCCTAATGAAGCAAAGGCAGAAGAACAAGACAATGAACTAGTTCACCCAGATTTTGCAATGAAATCCCATTGCTACAAGTGCATCTTCTTTCACAAACTAGCATGGATATAATCCTATCAAGGTACACGTTAATCTTGGCATTCCCTAGTGTTAAGGAAAAATCAATGTTGATGCCTTAATGAGATGGCTAGATCAATTAGAAGGTCATTTCTTAGTTATAGTTTTACCAATAAGATTAAGATTACATTTACCCTCTTGAAAGTAGCACCGCATGTCAAAAATTGGTGGGACAAAAATTGTGAACAAGCTACCATGGAAGATGGCAGTGCCTTTTTTGAGGACTTAGGGCCCACTTGGGGAGAAATTGTTGAAGCAGTTGAAATACTTCCCTATGGAAAACTATTCGGATCAATTCACCAAGTGTTACTACTCCCTACACTATCTAAGAAACTAACATTAGGGACATCAAGCATCACGAAGTCCTCAAACATCACATCAATATAGACAGGCATATCCAGACTAAACTAGAGTTTTTAAACATCTCATCCTTGAGAGTAGCATATCATTATATAGAAAATTATGTCATTAAGATCAAAGGCAAGTTCAAGAAAAGAGGAAATACAAGATGCATCCAAAGGAGGATAAGGGCGAGGATGCCCAACACCCAAATCTTCTACAAGAAAATGGTGTTATATCCACCGAAGTAAGTGGCACTCAAATGAGGAGTATAGCCCCCAAAAAGACTTGATATCCGAGATGCCGACCTCAGAACTTGAACCTCCACCAGATCATGCATCTAAACATACACTAGCACAAACACAACCACATACTAGACAAACTGTAGATGTACACACATGTTGTCATTGCCACAGTGCAAGTACGGCCAAAGGATCTACAAGAGAACAAAACCTCTTCCACTCACATATGTAGCAGAAGGGGAAAATCTGCAATTCACTGTTGATTGTGGTAGCCAAAAGTGTTAAATTTATGAGCTTGATTTCTTATGCAAATTATTTCTTTTATTTTCTTCAACACTTTGATTCCAACTTAATACACTTCAACAATACAAAATCATAACCAAATAGAAATAACCATGTAGATACATAAGCATGCACATCAACAACACATATACCATGGGGAAACCCTGTACAGGGAGAAAAATCCCAGCAAACGATATTCCTTTATTGCATTAATAATGTATGACTACTTACAAATATCCACCATGAAAAAAATCTGCTCTTAAAAGAGCTTGCCAAGATGACTTAGACTAGACTGAAAAGACCATGTAGAAGAAGAGAGGCTTTGCTGAAATAATTTAAGGCTATTGACCAACACTGTGGAAGAAACTAAGTGTTGTCTCGGTGCTACTTTGATGCCCTTTTCTGGACTGATATGCAGCCTTTCTTACCAGGGATATACGCTTCCTTTTCTTGACTGATATTTTGTCCTGTTCTTCACTGATATGCTATCCTATTTAGGAATGATATGTTGCCCTGTTATGCACTGATATGTTGTCCTGTATAGGATTGATATGATGTCCTGTATAGGACTGATACTGCTCCCTCTATAGCTTCACACTTACCTTGCATAACAACTATGTTGAAGAGAGAGGTCGCCCCTCTGCTTATAAAGGAGTGAAGAGGAGAAGCAGATGGCTCGAATTAGGAACTTCTTTGCATGCTTTAACATAACTCAGCTTCACACTTTAGTTTGAAAATAGAACTAGACTTGAGACTTCAGTTACAACTCACCCTTGACTTGGCATGCATGCTACTAACTTAGCATGCACATCTCATGCATGGTATGCATGCAACATGCAACTAGACATGCATGTAGGTCATGTCATGGATGCAACATGCAACATGCTACAACTTGACAACAATGTCTTTGACTTAGACATGAAAATTTGACTTCTACAACTGGACTCTTTACAAGGTAATTCAAATTTCTCTTCATGGTGGATAATGTTACATGTGCCAACGCAGTAGATCAATACATTTATATCATTTGCAGTACTAGGAATATCAGTTGTTTCTAGCTCATAGGAATTTTATATTCAACCTAACTTTTTCTAGATGCCTTGACTTTTTCTCATGGCTCACAAGGCTTGACTAGGCTCACAAAGGTTGTAAGTTCCCCCTGACTTTTTCTCTAGCTTGTCTATGCTCACAAAGGTTGTACGTTCCCCCTGACTTTTTCACTAGACTGTCTATGGTCACAGAGGTTGTATGTTCCCCTTGACTTTTTCATTAGACTTACATAGCATCTCATTCACCCTGACTTTTATTTTGACTCACAGAGGTTGTACGTTCCCCTGGCTCTTGTCAATACATCACAAGACTGGTTGATTCTCCAAATCTCCCTGGCTAGCCTCAAGCTGGCCCATATGGCCTCTCATTGGAGAATGACTCTCAATGCTGCCAAATTTAACACTCCCTCTCAGCGAGGGAGTCATATTTAACTACCCAAATTTAACCACCCTACTACAACAAGGTGGAGGCCACTCAACTCACTTTTTTTTGCACAAGTTGTATCCTATGCCCAATGCAAACATCCCAACTTGGGTCCATGTCCAAATTTGATTGTGGTGGCTCTTAAGTGGATTGCTCCACCCCTTAAGGTCCACTAGTTGACACAAGCCAAAATGGAGGAATGCCAACTCAATGATCTCTACTACAACTATGATGAAAACTATTCTCTTGGGGAAAAATGTAAGGAACATAAATTATCTATGGCCATCTTCGAGAACATTTATGATGATGAATTTGATGGAGGGACTTGGGAGGACATTACCCTCCCCACGAGGAAGTTCCTCTTCCTAATCAACCAAGTGAAGAACCCCAAATCTCTCTTCATGCCTTGAATGATATTTCATATCCTCAAATGTTAAGGTCGATATGCTATATAAATCATAAAATGGTCATCATCTTAATCAACAATGGTAACACCCATAATTTCATTCATCACTGCATTTCCCAAGAAACACACTCATATATACATTTTGTTAACAACTTTAAGATTATGATTTCCAACAAGGAACCTATGAAATGTGGTGGCTGATGTGAAAATGTGAAACTTCAAATGGGTGATTACTCCCTAAAAACTTACATGTTCTCCATCAAAATGGGTGGTTGTGATATTTTTTATGCATTCAATGCTTAATAATGTTAGGCCCCATCACCATGGTTTTCCTAAAGTTATACATGATTTTCCAAAAGTATGGGCATTCCTACATGCTTAAAGGTCTCAAAGTAGACTCTCCAAAAATAGTCATCCCCCGTTGTATGGAAAATCTCCTAAAAAAGGTCATTCTGACATTATTGCACAATTCCATGCTATTAAAGCCTTTGAAGATGCTTCTTAGCCAGTTCATTTAGACTTGCAGTTAGTTTTGGATAAACACCAATCAATCTCTGAACTTCCCCAATGACTACCACCCTCATGTGGTGAAAATGATAATAGTATTCCATTGCTCCCAAGTAGCCTATCACCAAATGTGCACATGTATCATCATCATTAACTCAACTATTGTCCCCTTTCACAATTCAATTACCCCACTCCCTATTGGTTTGTGAGTGTGGCCAAGGCAACCACAAAGGTAAACCCAAAATCTAGTAGAAGAGGGTCTCGTAAGAGAATGAAACCCACAATCATAAATCCTAATCCTCATTGCCTCTCCCAATACATAACCAAAGATGAAAAAGATGCCATGAATGAAAAATGACACTTCCACCCTAGATTTTCCCTTGAAATCAAGAAGGAAGTGGCACACTTGGATAATTTTGTAAAGCAAAAGAGGAAAATAATTACCAAGAAGAATACAAGGGTTGGATTTATGATTGTGGGTTCTCTAGAGCTAGAGACACAAAAGTATCCAGGCTAATAAAGATTTAATGGTTTAATAAATATTTCATTTCTCAAGTAGCGGAGGAAATAGGCCTCCACCAACAACGCATTCTCCAGAAGTTGGATTTGATGGATAGGGAGTTTTAAGTGATTCTAAAAGTAGTCTTTGATATCGATATCATAGCTTATGGCCCAAAGGGTAGTGATAATGACAATACAACAACTTTTTTTAGGACTCTAGGATTGGGGGCATGCCCTCCAATCCATTCTTAATTGAGGAGGATCACATGCCAACAAAACAAGATTGGAAAGAGATGTTGCAAGCATCTAACTTACCAGGCTTTCTAGTCTACTTCAACTATGTATTTTTCCATGCCAGTTCTAGAATGTTACTCTGTTTTCATGTTTTTATGTTATTTTCTAGTATATCCTATGCATTGTCTAAGCTAGTACACACAGAACATCTGGAGGCTATATGTTTTTCCATTTTGAAAACAAACACTAAATATGGTTTTTGACTTATTGTGGCTAGTTTCCCTGGTGGAAGGCCACAAGTAGACATTATTGTACCATTTTTTGCAACTATATTGAAACAATTTTGTATGCAGCTATATTGCAACAATTTTGTATGCAACTATATTGCAACTATGCAACTATATGCAACTATGCAACATGCCTTATGTTCTTTCCCTAAAAACCTATATGCAACTATATGAAAGTATATGAAAATAGGACCTAAAAACCTTATGTTCTTTCCCTGACCATGGAGAAGACTTAAGTTCCATACATGGTGTGAAAAAATTGTGAATGACACCCATATCCCACCCAAGCACCATAGTCTATTAAATAGGATAAATGTAGTGGTAGGGAAATTTCGAACAAGAGGGTTAGAATATGGCATATAAGACGTAATTGAGCTATCATCGACATTTGTATATTGCAACTATATGCAACTATATGCAACTATAAGACGTAATTTAGAACTATATTGCAACTATATTGCAACAATTTTGGGTCGCTCCCTCACTAACTTTCTCCTCTATCCATATCAAAGATGCATAGCTCTTCTTATATGGGAGGTGTTAGTACATGAGACATGGCTCTTCTTATATGGGAGGTGTTAGAACAAAAGACATGGATCCTATAAGGATTCCCAAGACAGATCTCATTAGACATTTAATCATTAGTCCACATCATATCCACTAGTCCTTCCAAGTTCATTCATGTTGATGTTGCATTTCTATGTGGTGGAATTTAATTGGACCTTGTGTTTAATGAGCCAACCATGTTTAAGGATTCCTGAGACAAATATCGTTAGACATTTAATAATTAGTCCACATCATATCCAACTATCATAGAATTGTACCTTTGTGAACTTGATGCATCTTACCATAGAGAAACATGAGAGTGCATGTGGTTGTATTCCTCATGCAGGAAAAAATCTAATGCAATATGCTTCTAGCAAGTGTCAAGTGTCTAAAGAAATTAAGACATGGAACCCCAGGCCCACCAAGGCATCGAAACCTAAAATATTATGCATTAGGCTTAAGTCTAGGTACCATGTTTCTAAGAAAGTTCTTGCATTGGAAATGTTTGAAATGACAAATCTGCTCAATTCCTATGGATCTGATATAAAAATTTTATTTAGATATGTGAATATGATGATGGACTACTAACTAACAACATGTGCACATGCAACTAAAGGTACAACCAAACAGGGACCTATCAAATATTTCTTCATCGAGTGAGGAAAGCTTTGGACAAATGGAGGACGGAA
Organism: Picea mariana; assembly: GCA_032191745.1. NCBI lineage: Eukaryota > Viridiplantae > Streptophyta > Pinopsida > Pinales > Pinaceae > Picea > Picea mariana. Next base: position 15,781 of record JASDQU010337649.1, on the reverse strand, counting down.
ATGCGACTGCATCTAGTATATATGATAAGAAAACAAGGACAAGAGGTGAAAAAGTCAAAATAAAATTTTGTAGACGCATGAAATTTTATCTTGTCGAAGGAGGATCATGCTCTTATAATGATGAGAGCATAGGAGACATAGATTTTCCACTCAGGTATAAGCATCCGGTGAAGCAATGGGTACCTAAGGAACTACCTCCTATAGATGTTGACTTCGCTGCAAACAATAGGACATATCACATTGCACCATCCTCCCTGCATGGCTTGGGGCTATTTTTCATGGATGGAATCATTGTAAAATACAATACAGTAACTGAATTGATGGATTATGTCGGACCGTGTTACAATTATAATGATTGGATGTGGCTGGTCCGGTACATGCGAAGTATGCGGATATATGCACTCACCGCAAATTATATACAACTAATAAGCAAGGATAAAAATAAGAGAGAGACTATCTATATTGATGGAAGGCCTAAAGATTCTGGCAATATTGCAGGGTTTATAAACCGCACACAACCTGGGACAACAAACAAACAACCAAATTGCATATTTGAGGGATGTGAAGAGAATCGAGTAGTCCTGTGCGCAATAAAAAAGATAGCTCTTGGGGAAGAGTTATTAGTGAATTACCATTTGAATCGAATAGACACATTGACTAATAGTGTGCAGGTTCTTATGCAACACCTCTTTAAGAAACCTCTACTTATTGCATTATATTTTTTTATTATCATTAACATTGTTGTAAATATTATTGTTAACATTGTTTTTTTGTTATCATTAACAATTTTTTAAATATTTGGGGGTTCTAATTATATTATAATGTGACAGGATGATCGTGGAAAAGGGCCAGCCATAGAACATGTAAATGATTATCAATTTCCACTTTTATTTTACGTTGTTTTTATTATTTGCTTATATAATTTTATTGAAATAACATTGTTTTTGCTGAAATTATATGTAGTCAAAAAACCATGTGGATCATGATTTTGTCGATGAGGAGGGATTTTATTCTTGTGCTGATCTAATGCTCTCATTAAAAAAAAAGATCATTAAAGCTAACAAGGAACTATTTAGCTTGTTAGATTGTCCAGAACAAACTCTGGACGTCAAAGAAAGGATCAAGCTCCTTATGTCACAACTTAACACATATAAGGTAATAACCATAATTTAATTTTTTTCTTTTGTTTAATGCACTCATATGTTCAATTATGATACTTTGTTCTTTAACTTTTACATTATCTCACAATAAAAAATTCTTTTTTATAAAGAAATATTAGGAGCCTGTTTAGCCCAGGGTTGGTAGTAGCAGCGCTACAGAGATGCTACAGAGTCCTGATGCGGGCGGTCATACAGCTGCTAGAGCACTATTTAATTCTCCATCTTCCACACCTCATGTATATAGGAGCCATGACATGCACCGACAGGCATCCACACCTCGATCAAAGTCTAGATAGGGTGGCAGAGATGAGGATCATAGTGATGTGGTTGAGATGGATGCATTTCCTGGAGCTAGACATGTGAGAAGCACGAGGACCCTTCCGTGCACATTTTTGGTCGACAATAATGGACTTCCATTAAAACAATCAAGACTCCCAGGTAGTTTTAAATCATATTTTAATCGTTTAATGTTGTCATCATACAAAAATATTCGTCTAGATTATTAATTTTAAATTAATGATCATATCTTATTGTGTCTAGGAAATGACCTTTTTTATAGGCACGTAGAGAGCAAGGCCTTGTCTATTTTTGGAGCAACCTTACGCATGAGGTGGAATTGCCAGAATTACAACCTCAAAAAGGAACTTACGGATTATCTTGAAGGCCTCTTTGGTGTAGACATGTTCAATACAAAAGCGGTCACATCTGCAATGGGTGAATATTTAAAATATACCCGGGATGTTTATAGATGAAGCTTGGCAAAAAATCCTAGGTGTGAGCGTCCTCCCTCAATTCCAGAGAGAGAGTGGAAGGCAATCATTGATGATGCAAAAGAGAAGATTTTGAGAAAATCAGGAGAACAAATAACTGGTACACCAACGTAAATTACAATTTTTTGAATTTCTTTAGATCTAAATAAAAGTGTTGTTATATATAACATACTTGAAATTTTTTATGATAGGTTGCCTGACACTTCGAAGGAAACCAAAGCAAGGATTGCCAAACATGGCCAACACAAGCTAGGCCCGGGCGGCTACTTGAGGTTACAATCATGAATCGTAAGTACCCAAACATCTTAACAATATTATTTGCATCACCTTACAACTTTAAGGTAATTGCAGCCAAAAACATTAAAAAACCATACCCTTTTGCAATGCAGGGTGACGACTTCGGAACTTTAACCACAGAGGAAGACCTCCAGCTTGGTTACAAGTACGGTTATAAATCCGTAGTTGACCGTAGGAAAAGCATGGGGAAGACCCCAAGATCCAATTTGTTGGATAAGGTAAATAAAAATCAGTCCACCTTAACCTTTCGTTACTTATAAAATACGTAAATGTTTGATATCGTCCATAATTTAATGTCTTACATTGTTTTAATCAGGGGAGAAACTCTATCAACCCTACCATTAGAACTGAACAACAAAGCATTGATAGTGAAACGTAGCCAGAAGATCATGGTGCTCCCCAGCAGCCCCATCCCAGTGAGGTGCAGCCCCAAGATGTTCCTGTGAATGTAGAGGCCCATGACGGTAAAATGTCTATATATTAATCATATACATAATAATCTTGTACTTATAAATTTTGTACTTATAAATTTTGACGTTTCAATGACAGAGAATGTCATAGATGATCATCCTCAACCTAAAGATTAGGTGAACAGGAAGGCAACCATTCCAACAATGTCGCCTAGAGGACCAGGTAAATAATTACATTGCAGAGTTTTTTTTCAATAATAATGAACTACTTCAACCCTATTTAAAAATTGGCCATATAAATTCAATATTTTTTATTTTTTTAGGTGATGGCCCCTCACAGCAGCATCCACGCTGTGGGTATAAGACCAGACGTACTCAACGTGAAAGGACTGAAATAACATCATGTGCTGAAGAGCACCCAGTAAATGAAGACATGGACATTGATGATTTGCTTAAGCACTGGAAAGCAAAAAAGAAGACTA
>JASDQU010337649.1:1266-12562 GCA_032191745.1 Picea mariana | reverse complement strand
TCATGGATTTCTTTGAATGACAACCATCTACATGAGATCATGACACAAGAAAATAACATGTTTCAACATAACATAATATAATATATTACATTACAAGTAAAACATGTGTCATTAAGTACAACAATAATTTGAAAGTACATTTTGCATATAAATCACAACTAATTACCTCATGTATTTTCCAAGATCATATATAACTTGTTTGACGTTGTTTTCAAAGTTGTTTGCGAGAGATAGAGGTATAACACACTATAACAAAAAAATAAATCGTTATTTGTTGCGACCAAAGTAGACAAGAAAAAATAAAAAAAAATAAAAGATGTATAAGGCCAATATATATAAATATGCATACCAAAATTATTACCTTAATGAAGGTATGCCAATCATGTGTTTTTACCCCACCAAATTCACCTTTCTTCATTAAGATATTATTTATGTTTGAAAAAAAACCAGTAGGAAATTTAATTCTTTGAATGAATTCTTTTACATCATTGATTTGTTTCTCTGTTAATAACCATGGAAGTTTATGTCGGTCTAGTACTCCATATAATCTATTTGAATATCAGATCACACTTCGCATTTCATGATTGGCTTCCTGAAGATCAGTACAAATTTTGACAATTTTTTCTTTGTCTCTCCTACCATCTATGATTTTCCATAACGTTTCAGTCGCATTCTTCCCGATATGCATTGTAAAAAACAAATGAGCTATTTTTAGCTCCTCATAGTAGGGAAACCTCATGAATTGAGCGGGATAACATTTCATTACTCGTGGAAGCCCATTATTAATACCTTCATGATGATTGCGGCCTTCATGAAGCATAAAAGAAATCACAAAAATAATTATCAAATACTGTAAAATAAATTCAATGATTAAAATAAACATTCAAAACATTACATGATCTACAATACATTATGAAATTGAGTACCTTGACGATTTTTATTATATTCCAACCTCCATAGGTGAGGTGTCATTCTTCGTGGTTTTAAACCAGTCTCTTCTTTCCCATTGAAAATATGTTTTTCAGTAGTACGATACCTATGGTTCTTAGGAAGAAGGTGTCTATACTCATCAAACACCATATTTCCTAAACTTTTTGAATGACAATACTTCATCTTAGGGCCAAAAACTAAACATGCAAATTTACCCTTTGTTTGAAGACCTGCAACAAATGGATTAATGTCAATTATACGATGAGATTATTTAAAACTTAAACATGCACCATGGTAACATCAAAAAATTATATAGTATTAAAGAGCAATATTAGAATGCTACATACCACAAAAATGTGTTAGTCTAAGGGAATCATGAATTTTCCATAAAAGTATTCCACAGAATTTAAATTTCTTCTCCCCGATTGGTTTACATATGTAATACATTGTGATACCATCCCATAACTTTAGTAGCTCGTCGATAAGAGGATCGATATATACATTCATATCTTTAACCTAGTACTTACCTAATTGTTTGAAATTACACATAATTACTATCAGAATGATATTATGTAATATATATAAGTAAATAAATAAACGAAAGATATTATGCAAAAATTGAAACAAATGAAAATGTTACATTCAAAAAATTAATGTAAAAATATACCTGGAACAATCATTGTCAACATTATGTGCTCCCTCTTTATTGACATCCAAGGAGGAATGTTATTGATGATAACAAAAGTAGGCCATACTGAGAAAATAGACCTAAGCTCTCTGAATGGATTAACACCGTCAGCTGCTAATGAAAGCCTAATATTACAAGGTTCATCTTTGAAATCTGCCCATTTTTCCTCAATTTCCCTAAATGCAGAACTATCGATAGGCATTCGAAAAGCACCAAATCCACTTCGGTTACATGCATGGTAATCCATAAATTGTGCTATGCTTTCACACCTGAACAATCGTTGCAAACGCAAAATTATGGGAATATGACGAAGACCCTTTCAAGACACCCTTTTTGTTACTTGATCAGTTCAATATCTACTGATAAGACATTGAGGACATTCTATTTTTGAAGCATGTTATCCATAATATATAATATGGTCATTAGGACATGCATCTATAGTTTGATAATCCATTCTAATGTCTTTCATAATGGCATGCAAACCTCGATATGTGCAAGGTAAAATATTTGATGATGGTAACAAAAATTCACCTAACAATATACAACATAACAAATAACTAGTTAATGTAAGAATATTAATTGGAAAAATTTCATTCTTATTTTACACATTAATTAACACTAAAAACAAATAGAAAAAAAATAAAATTTATGTATAATATGAGATGAAACATATTACATACCTTATGATCTATGTTATACAAGTGTTCGACAAATTATTCATAACCTTTAAGTTCACTAGCAACAATGTAGTGGAGAGAAGATTTGCTCTTGATCCTTCATAGCGTATTTTATTTGCCTTTTCTAATAGGGGTTCATAAAAAATACCAACATTGTCCCCATCCTCATATAGCTGCGAAAACAAACCTTGGATCTTTTGATTTGTCCCATCATCTTCTTCCATGGGATCATTAACTTGATTTGTCCCATCATATTCTTCCATGAGATCCTCATTTGCTTGGTCATGATGTTCCTCAGCTTGTACAACATCATTTCTACTAATACTTGGTGCAATATTCTGCAGAAAGGTAGAGGGCAACTCTAACTTTATAATAGAAACAATTATGCAAAATTAGTGTATAATATAACAAACATTCAAACAATTTATATACATATATATAATTTTATATAAAATTGACAAAATAAAAAATGATAATGAATATATATCTAATTACCATAATAAAAAAATATAATGAATATATAGTTGATTACCATGGGACGATATTCATTCGATCCACCATCAATGTGCCCATATTTCCTACAATGTTTTGTAGTTGTTGCTATTAAAATTCTTATGGGACATATGAGGCAACATTTTTGGCAAGGGCAATAACATCTACCATCACCCTTTTCACCTGCTTTACTTTTTTCCCCACCTATAACTATATTTTTCAACATTCTTCTACACAAAAATACTCTTTCGAAACCATCGTTGTTATAGCAAGTTTGTCGCAACATCTTTAAATTGTCAAATATTTATAGGTCAATTTACGTCACTATCGTCGCAATTGTGACGAACATGACCTAAATATTTCTTTTTTTTTACCTATTTATTTGTTATATTTAGCTCACGTGAAGGTGAATGGGAATGGTTATAACGAAGTATTTGTTGCGCTTGCGAAAAACGTTATAACGGTCAAAAGTTAGCGTCTCTCTTATGACGAAAAGACAAGTTTGTCTAAATTGAGACAGTAGTCCACCATCTTGACGATCGCCGCAAAATCGATGATAGTCTGTGTCAGTCGATAGAGCGACAAATACGAGGTGGATTTAGATCAAAATTGAAAAATTGAACTTTTTCTCTTGAATTTTGCAACGAAAGAATACTTTCGTCACAAGTAGTCATCACAATTTTTCCAATATGTAGTAGTGATTCTAAATATAAGTGGATATGTTGAGAGAATATCTCAACTATATCTAACAAACCAAACCAAATCTCCTAAAGTAACAATACTCTAACTAATCATGGCATTTCGCCATTATTCTCCAACAAAATCCATTTGTAATTAAAATCATATTAACTCTGGCTATTTCCAATAGGGATATCGTGTCAATATAAAAATTAATATCATTAATTTAGAGAATATGAAAACACTTGGAAAAGAAAAAGGTAGTAAGATATGGAGTTGGCTAAATGTTCTACCTTTTGGGTTTTTTGCCCGAAATTCGACGATATAAATTTGGACAAAATCACTATTTTCTGTTGTTTAAATTGCATTTATGAATGCATAGATGGATTCAACGTGTTGAAAAACCCCTAGGAAACTCAGATTATACACACTTAGCCACTCAAATATATAGATCCAACCATTCATCACCCGATTTTGAGCAAAATCAAACGGAAAAAGTTGTGGGAAAACAACCAATAGGTAAAACGTTTGGACTACTGCCTAAGGTATCAAATGTAGTTTGTCGCTGGATGAGGAAGAGTATCATGACCATAAATGACTATGAATATATGTGGAAAAAGGTAGTAGGATATCAAGCGTCATTTTTCACTTGATGAGAAAGAGAGAGTCTCGCCCATAAATTATAAATCACTGGACAAAGTAGTGCCAAAATAATACAGATGGTTTCATCGCACGATATTTTCCATTTTAATGTAGATGCTTTCGTAAATGTTATGTCTCTTTTTAATGTACATGCTTTTGTCACATTGTAATTCTCTATTTTGGTCCTTGCAGATGGGTCATGGGTGTTGGTTAAATGGTGTATCATGTTCCTCATATATACTAAGATATACTATTTACTATCGAAGATACGTGATACAAAGTGAACCAATCAAAATGTAAATGTATTAAAATGGTTTGAGTAGGTGGATCGACAAGACTTTAAAGAAAGGAAAAGACAAAGATATCATTGTAGATCGGTGATGGACTATTGGGCTATGGATTCATATAAAGTCTACTCAATGAAGTCATTTAAGCTCCCTATCAGACAAAATATTTGTATAATGATGAAGAGAAGAATAAGAGGATAACATAAAGACGCATATTATCTAAGAAGAGATCCTCTCTGCAAAGATAATTTAAATGTTCTTGAAGAGTAAACAGTGATAAATAGGAAATCATACAAGAGATCATATACTACATCTGGAATCTATCGATCAAAGGAGAATTTCAATCCTTAAAATCAATAATACATTCAAACAAGACGAAGAATAGAACAAAGAACATAGAAGACAAATATGATGAAACATCTCATATCAGTCTTCAATAACAATTCAATTTACAACTACATGGCCCTCCATCTTATAAACTGAAATATACAGTCATAAACATTTCTCAAAACTTCCTCTCGTCTTGGGCCGAACCCCCCTTCATGTGTATCATTCATCTGATGCCTTTATAATCAACATTGTAGTCAACAGCTAGCAGTGGGAGCTGGCCTTCCTATCCTAGAGTTCTTCACGTTAATTGTTCCTGCTGTTAGAAGAAAACGCGGGTCAACATGGGCCTATAGGAAAAATTTCCCTCTACGGTACTTCGGGCGGACAATTTTCTGTCTCCACAGCCAGACACTCCATGCTTCTATTTTTGGATTGATTCAAGGTTTCAACCACCAATCCTTCTTTCATTAACTGATTTCTTCTCGAGATCGGGGTGAGGCTTAACGCCTAGGGGATTTCCACGCGTTTCTCTCGGATTTGATGCTATATAAGCACGTAATTGCGGGGTCGTCAAGGGAGGTTTGGACCCACACCACTTCTACACCCGCAATTCACCAACAACTTCCATTTACCTCTTTTTCTATACCATGGTTTTTGTAACAAACCTCCCTTCGTCACGACATCAATCTCTCACCCAAGTGAAACTTTTTTTGTTTTTTGTTTTGGGGTATGGCGAGTGTGTGCAAGGGTATTAAATACATTCAACATCTGTGTTGAAACACGATGACGAACATGATGCATACGACTGCAACAAAACATGATGACCTAATATGCACACCAAGCATCCGAAAGCAATGAACAAAAATTAACCGACAAATACAAGATGAACTACCTGCCCATCCTACCCTGCAATGGTTAAGACCTCTAGGAAACATAAGAAACACTCAAGCCCGGGTTCCCATCGATTTTGACCATTTAAGGTCTCAGGGCTGGTGACTTTTCTGAGGAACAAGGAGATCTCTACATCCCGCCCGACACAGCAGATCAAGAAATTAAATGTTTACTACCAAGTACAACAATAATTAAATCAACAACCATGTCCTCTATGGAAGGTGCAAGTCAAAAGGACTCCAACAAAAACCAACCATTAGTTAAGACTCAACATTACCTATGATTCAATTGGCAATAATTACAGATCAATCACTCCGTTTCATTTCCATTAGTCAACGAGTTACCAAATCCAACCTTAAAAATAATGTAAATTCAATTAATTGAAAATCCCCATTTACTAAATCATAATAAATTATTGTACTTAGTTCAAGAAATTACATTTTATCTATTATCGGTGATAATAAAATTTTATCATTACCATAAAATAATAACCACATTACATTTTATATTACAATAACTAAATAAAATGACAATCAAATTACATCTTATATGTTATCTTTAACAATTACATTAACATTACCATAAAACAATAACAACATTAACATTAACATTACCATGAAAATTAGCATTAACATTAAACATTACATTACATTAACATTACCATAAACAATAATAACATTGAAAATTAGCGGCCCAACCACTATGCCAATTAAAAGAATAAACATCGGCAACAAGAAAATAGCAGTTGTGAGAGCATGCCAGAAATCAATGGGCAACTTATGAGTGCATGCTAGAAAATCACGAAATCAATTTGGAAGCTAACAATTTGGCTACTGACTCTCTCTACAAGTATCAGAAAACCATAATCAACCTGGCAACCATCAAATGGCAACTTTATCCTGACAGCATGGAGACACCTTTAAAACAAAACGAAAGGTTGTACGTCTGGTTCAGAATCTTGAAGATGGTGAGGTGCCTGTGTAATTTCAAGGTGGTTTTCACGGCCAGTGGAAGGTTAATACAGTTGCAGAGGGAGGGTGCAGCCATTAATGACAGAGGCACGAGTTTAATGGTTGCAGAGGCAAAAGGGTGCGCCTATATTACAGTTTGTAGGGGCAAAAGTTATGAGTTTAAATGGTATCAGATCATAGCTTTAAAATGAGTTACAATCCCAATAGATGGTAAGCATGCAGGTTCATTTAACTACAGGTAATATGCTACAGTTCAAGGTGCCCCTGGAGGTAATATCGCAGTAATAGTTGTTGGAGCGAAGAGTGAGGTAAAGCACCAGTATTGTTGTAGGTAAAATGCTACCATTCATGGGTTTGGAGGTAATGTAACTTCTAAAAATAATCAAATCCATGAGGGCAGAGATCGGTCGATGGAGAACTATCCTGTACATAGTTAGGCTCTTGAATAAACGACAAAAATCAAGAGAAAAAGGGTAAAATCTGAGTAATATACGAGGTAAGGTAAAGGCCCAAGGTTTACACACTGTACAGAGACGTCTTAGTCAATGCTAGGTAAGGAATATGCATTTCATCCCACTGCATGCTAAACGACGCATGTCCAAACGCCTAAGAAATGTACAGGTCGGAATTGACAGATTCGCTGGCCAGGATTACATAAAGGAATAAAATACCCCGGTGACATTGCCAGGACGAATTTTCAGAAGTGATTTTACAATTGATTTGCCATTATGCATTGTCTAAAAATCATTGCATGAGTTCGCTAACGGGAATGCCATTGCTATCATGGATTTTCTTTATAAATTGTTTTCATCAATGGAAATTCACAACTATTACACATTAACATACAGTAAAAAAAAATTCACTACGGTTATATTGCTTCCATGTACATACGACAATGAATTATAATTATACCAGGGATTTCCAATAGATTATAAAACTGCACCACCATTAATTAAATACGAATATACCACATCCATGATCTACGAATTCGCCATTACATCGATTATCTAACGAGTTCAAATTTTTCTTTATCTATTTAAATAACAGAGGTAATATATAAATATCTATTACAGAATGAATTCACCACTAAAACGCCTCCATGTATATACAACAATGCATTAACCATAACAATGATTGTCAATGATTGTAAACTACACATCAATGATTTAAATGCAGATATATAACATCCGGGAAAATACAGCCACGAAGAGTAACACAGAAGCATAAGGATCCAAACCAAGGAACAGTAAAACCCCAACCAGAACGTTGACCACAAAATTTTAGGCAATCAAACGAATGGGCAAAAGCTCAAGACAAAATTCATCCATTATTACTATGCAGAGACAAAATGCAGAGAAAAAGGGCCATCAAATAGTCACAGGGTTAGGTTGTGAGGGAGGCAATGCAACACAGTGTGGGTCCATCCAATAATAAATAAAACACAGAGATAAACCTATCCGACGATCATAAAACGCACAACAAGGAACTTTGCCATCAATCAATTTCAAGGTTATTAAACGCATCAAGGAGCAAGGCAGCCATTCAACCAAGGAAACAACAGAGGTAGACGACTGAGTTTGTTCTTCACTTCACCATCCTCACAAAAAAAAGAAGGGCATTGAGATCCATAGATCTTTTAATGATAAGGCAACAACCGTAGATCAAGCTCTTGGCCGACTTCTTAGATGACGACTAGCGTGCTAAGGACGAAGAGAAAAAGACACATGGGTCACAGTCAACCATAGGGCTGCCGAGTCAAGTGGGGCGAAGGCCTAAGGAAATCAATCAACCAAACAGTCAACTAGGCTAAGAAGAGGGGTCCTCTATCAATCTAACATTCAATCTATTTACAAAACCATATGCATTCTACTCTACAAAATAGAAGAGTGTACCATTGCCCTTTGCCTGCTCCAAGTGTCGTCCGAGCTCTCCATGCCGCTCCCGCTCACTGACCATCGATACCTCACCGGTACCTCCCAGCCAATGCTAGGGGTACTCTTCTTCCCCCTTAGCCCCCCAAGCTGCAAAGGGGTCACACACTATCCAGAGGGTATGTCTAGCTCCCAGCTCGCCTCGCAACATCGAGCTACCACTCCACTCCGAGTTGAGAAATCCCAACTCCCACAAGTAAATCAGTCAAGTCACTATTTCTGCAACGTAATGTTACACTAACAACAGATCCCCTTCATCCTTCTCCTTCCTCTACTTTATAGAGTTTCCAACTTCCTTTCTTTCCCTAAATCTCATTTTATTAAAGTTTTAATAAAAATTCCCTAAAAATTATCCTTCATACAAGTGTCATCCATCCCCCACGTTTCTCCATTAATTATTTTATTTAATTAATTAATTGTCTTAATTCCCTCACCCACCTAAAGTTACTCCTAAAATCACTCCTAGGTGTCCCTAGATTCCCTTACATGTTTTAAAGGCTTTCCCTAAAATTAAATTGCTAAATCAGTTCAAAATTAGAAGGTTCTTAAATGCAGATTCTTTACTAAGTTGGTTTCCTGCTTTTTACCATGAGTTCCCCTCCTTCCCTCTTTAGGTTACCTCCTTTCCCTAAATTCCTAATTTTTATATTTCCCTCTTTCCCCTTTTTATTGAGCTAGAAATGACAGTTGTGCAAACTAACCTCTTTTACTTTTGTTATTAATTTAGTATATTTTTAAACTATCAAAGTTAAAATAATTAATTTCTTCTTTACATTTTTATCCACAGATTTTATTTAATTTCTTACTCTCTTCATTTTACCCAAAAATTTATGGAGACCAAAATTATTACTTAAGTGGTTTTTATTTTAAATTTTATTATTTTATTTTTATATGGATATCTTCTTAAGGGTAGACAAAATTTTACCCCTAGCAAAGTTTTAGACTTAGAACTTAGATTCTAAACTGGGCGACATTTAATTAGGGAAATTGTTTTAAAATTTCTTAATGTGTTGTTTGTCTTAGGGAAATCTAGGTTCATCCCTCTATCATCATCAATGCGACGTGTCCTTCAGGACGCACTAGGTGATCCAAGGGTGCCACTTACCTCATCTGTTCCTTTGCGCGATGTTCCCTTCAGGATGCACTATGTGCTCCAAGGGTCCCACTCGCCTCTTGATTGATTATTAGACATCAATAACCCCTGCAGTCAACACTCCGCCAGGTGAACTTGTGGGAGAATAAGGGCTTCTAAGGAATAAGGCCCCCACCTTATTATGCACCCCTTAGAATCATCATCAACAACTATCGCAGTCTGCCCCCACGGCATCGTAGGTCCTCTCGAACTAGGTAATCGTTAACCTATAGTTCGAGCCATGACAGGAGTGCTAGTAGGCTGTGGTAGGGTTGTTGTCCACACCTCTCCCTCAACATCTCTGGTAGTCGTGTGTGACCCCTTTACTCCATATGTGAGTCTGGTCGGCAAGCTATCGTCAGCCTACATCATCGATAAATCATGTCAGAACATATCCATAACATATCATCTAGTAAGATGCACTAATATCACAGTAAAACAATCAAACCCCAATAGCACACTCCCTGACTCGATTTGGAGTCCAAGGGGTTCCATCGATGCCTCCACATCCTCAAGGTCCAAAACCCTGCACACTCAATAAAATCGAGTCAATAGCACCTGTCTAAGTCAAAGCGATAATACAACATGTCATCATCCCATAATGCCTCATAATCAAAATCAAAAGTTTTAATAACATAATAATCCGGATCACTTGCGAACAAGTGTCCTCAAAGAATAATTTTTCTCAGTGCGCCATAGCGAGATGTTACAATTTCGATTGTGGGACCGCTCAAGAATTTTATCGTTCGAGCATGTTCCGTCCACACAGTGAAGTGTGGTCGTCGATTTGGTCATGATTTTTCATCTAGGAAACCTTTCTATTTTAGTGCCCTCGCTAAAGATTATCCACCCGCCAATTCTAGAATCCTTCTAACCATACTTAGAGATGGCGCTAAATTTTGGCACTCAGGAGCTTTGCACTGAACAATAAAACCTCCCGGAGGATGATCTCTCGAAGCTGACGTGGTGCCCTGATGTCACTATGATGATGTGTCATGGAAATAAAGGTCACACGTGTTACTCAAAACTAGGAGGATGGCATGCCCAAAGGTGCCAAAACTAAGTGCCATGTCTCAGCGCTAGATGGATGCCATGTGTCTCTAACAGATGAGCGCCATGCATCTGAACTGATGGGTACCAAGTGTCTTCATCACTTCGGAGCTCAGGGGCTTCTGCATGTAGAGATTGTATAACTCTCGTAGCATATCTTGACCATTAGATTTGGAGAGACAAGCAGTAGAGATCTGAGCACTCCGGGAGAAAGTACTCCGAAGGAAATCGGGAGTGGTGAAGCCAAAACTCCCGAAGTAAATCACGACCGAAGTAAACTGTGACCTCAAAATGAGAACTCTCCAGCCAAAAAACCCCACATTTTTACATAAAAAACATGAAATCAACCCCCAAATGAAAATGTGGTGCTACCGACATCACCATTTTTTCAAACAATGTCAAATTACAACATTTTTCAAACGTGGCCTTCAAAACTCATACAGTAGCTCAAAAAACCCTTAAAATTAACACCTAAATAAAAAAAGTTACGCTAACTAAAAAAAAAAAGTCAAAACGTTAAAATTATGGCTAATTACGCCTAATTGAAACCGTGGTTTTGACAATAGATCCCTATGCCAAAAAAAACCCAAAATTGGA
>JASDQU010337646.1:0-10276 GCA_032191745.1 Picea mariana | reverse complement strand
GAGGTGAATTTCGAGTCCCTGTCAGACACAATTGTCTTGGGAATACAGTGCAATCGTGCTATTTACCTCATAACAATATCAACAACGTTAGCTTCCTTGTGAGTAGTCTTTAGTGGAATAAAATGGGTATCTTTTGTAAGCTTGTCCACCACCACCATGATTGAATCATGCTGCTTGCCTGTCCTGGGCAATCATGTGATGAAATCCATTTTCACTACCTCCCACTCCCAGTCAGGAATGGGTAAAGGTTGTAGAAACCCTGCTGGGTGCCTATGCTCAACTTTAACCTTCTGGCATTCCATACATCTGGTGATGTATTCTGCAATTTATTTCTTCATACCTGGCCAAAAGTAATGGCCCTTGACTGCTGCCACAGTTTTCTGACATCCAGGGTGCCCTGCATAAGGAACATTATGCATTTCATTCAAATTCATAACTTTCAAGTCTTGGACATTAAGTACATAAATTTTGTTCCTGTACAGAAGTGTTCCTTCCGCTTCCAATTTATAATTTTCTACTTTCTGTGGCATCTCACCTTGTTGTAGCTTTGCTACCAAATCCCTGTACTGCAAATATGCAATTGCAACCTCCAAAATTCTACCTTTAATATCAGTTCAGTACATGCTAATGGTTGTAGCATGTAATTCATGCACTCTCCTGTTGAGTGTATCAACCACTTTGTTCTCTTTTCCTTTGATATGCTTGATATCAAAGTCATACTCACAAAGGAACTCCAACCACCGACTCTGCCTAGCATTCAAGGTTGGCTAATCAAACAAATACTTCAGACCATTATGGTTTGTCCTCAGTTCAAACCTCCTTCCCATGAGGTAATGTCTCCATTTCTTCAAAGCGTGAATTATGGCTGCCAACTCCAAATCATGAGTTGCATAGTTCCTTTCGTGCTCTTTCAACTTTCTGGCCTCATAACAAATTATGAACCCATTCTATTTGAGGAATCCTCCCAATCCTTCTTTGCATGCGTCTATACACATTACAAAGTCTTCATTCGGATCTGCAATCCTCAGGATTGGAGCACTGGTTAACAACTTCTTCAATCGCTGGAAGCTTTTCTCACAATCTTTCGTCCATTGAAATTTGTGCTCCTTCCTTTGCAAGGAAGTGATAGAGTAAGCTATCCTTTAGAATCCTGCAATGAACCTTCTATAATATCCAACTAGACCCATAAAGGATTTGAATTCTAATACATTTTTCGGCGCTATCCATTCCCTGATGGCCTCTATCTTCTCAGGATCCACAACTATCCCATCCTTTGAAATGATATGCCCCAAGTAATGGATCTGCTTTTGATAAAATGAGCACTTGCTCAATTTGTCATACAACTAGTTCTCCTTTAGCACTTGCAACACCATTCGCGGATGTTTTTCATGCTCTTCCTCCAACTTGGAATACACCAGGATGTCATCCAAAAAGACTATGACAAACGTGTCCAGATAGTCCCTGAATACACCATTCATTAAACACATAAAAACAACGGGTGCATTTGACAACCCAAATGGCACCATTGTGAATTCATAGTGACCATACCTTGTTCTGAAGGCGGTCTTACTCATGTCTTCATCCTTTATTATTACCTGGTGATATCCTGATCTAAGATCTATTTTCAAAAATATCTTAGCCTCCTTCAACTGGTCAAAAATATCATCGATCCTCGTCAAAGGATACTTGTTTTTAATAGTCACTTTGTTCAATTGTTTGAAATTGATGCACAATCTCAATGTCCTATCCTTCGTCTTCACAAATAGGACCGAGGCTCCCCACGGTGACACACTTGGGCATATATACCCCTTCTTCAGAATCTCTTCAAGCTGCAATTGCAGTTCTTTTAGCTCTGGTATACTCATTATGTAAGGAGCTTTTGATACTGGAGCTGATCTAGGCATCAAATTTATCGAAAAAACAATTTCTCTCTTTGGGGGTAGTCCTGGTATCTCCTGGAATAAATCCTCAAACTCCTTTAATACTGCATGTTCTTCAATCTTTGAGACCTCATCCTTAGATGATTCCTCCACATGGGTTGCAAATAATTGACAACCTTTCATGTAGAACTTCTTCAGCTGCATTGCTGAGATTTCTTTGATAGCAACAGCTCTGGGAATTCCTTGGACTGTTCTTCGATTCCCCTCCTCATCCAGGAAAGTGAATTCCTTGTTACAATAGTCTAGGATGGCATGGTGATGGTCCAACCAATCCATCCCAATTAGACATTCATAGGAACCCAAAGGTAGAATGTTCAATTCAGCCCTTGTGGTCAGTCTGTTCATGTCCACTAGACAAGACTTAACCAACTCCGTAACCTTTCTCTTGGTTCCTATAGCCATCTGCACTAACCAATATTTTCCATGTTTGTTCCTCGACAATTACAAACTTTCCACCACCCTAGGGTCCATATAACTATGACTAGCCCCTTAATCAATTAAAATAGTAAAGGCATGGTTGTTGATCATACCTTCCACTTCAATCATGTGTGATTGAAATTCAACTTGCTTGTTGTCCAGGGATGCATAGATCCTGGGTATTCTACTGCCCATGTCCTCCACTGTTTTAGATTGATGAACATTATGGACAACTCTCACTTTTCCATTTTTGTGGGGACAGTCTCTCTAATTGTGGTTTCCCTGACATCCCCAACACTGAATGGGTGTCTTCCTTGGCCTTTGTCCCCCTACGTCAACCGTTCTTAGCTCTCTAAATGATGGATGTCCTTGAGGATTGTTTCTGAAAAAGGGAGGTTTGTTTCCCTTTAGCCTCTGCTCTTTCTTAAACTTCTCCTGGTCATCCCAAGCCTTCCGAAAAGTAGGCTTTTATCTTTGCTGCTCATATAAGCATTTCACTCTTCTTATCGTTTCTTCCATAGTCTTAGGGTCATCATACTGAATCTTGTCCCCAATGGAAGGTGGTAGTCCACTTAGATACCTTTGAATCTTGATAGTCTCATCTTTGATGAACGGGACATACTTCAATAACTCCAAAAACCTTCTTTCGTATTCGTCAATGGACATGCTGCCCATCTTGAGTTCAAAGAACTCTTTCATCTTTTTGTCATAGTATCTTTTAGTTAAGTATTTATTTTCGAAATACCTCTTGAAGTCTTTCCAAGTGACATCCTTCTCTTTAATGTGTTGCACCTGCACAAGATGATCCCACCACATGGATGCCTTTCCCTTCAGTTGATACATTTCAATTCTTCCTTCTGCATGAGAGGAATAATTCTGCAATTGGAAATATTTCCTCATGCCAAGCAACCATGTTTCAACATATTCCTCCTTCTTGTGTTCTCCATCAAATGTAGGAGGCTTAATCTTGTTCATTTCTCCCTTCAGTTCATCCATTCCAGATCTCCTGTGCTTTTTGGTAGGAGATGGGCTTGAACTACTATGTGCCTCCTTATTGGAATGTTTTGGGGAGTGACGACGATGCCTGCTAATGCTTCTTGATCTTCTTTTCTTCTCAGGATTCTTGAGACTCCTTGATTTTCTTGAGTCACTCTCCTTATCCCACTTCTTTTCAATTATTTCCAGGCTCTGCATCAACTTTAAGTTTAATTCTCCCTATTGATCCTTGAATTTCATGAGCTTTTGGTTATCCGCCTGGTGAGTTTGGGCATCTTTCTGCAGTCGTTCAATGATTTTCATCATACACTCTTCCTTATTTATCTCTTCTCCATGTCCATTGGAGTTCGATCCTTTAGCTCCCAAATGGACATCTACTCCTTTTACCTCATCTCTGAATTGGAAGCATTCTGTGTCTCTTCCATTTCTTTGCATTCAGTGCAAACTCCATTCAGTTTTGGTACTCGTTAAACTTCTACAAACACAATGTACAGACAATCGAAATTTGTCAGGACATCATTCCTTAACAAATCCCACAATATTCATAAACAAATATGATTTCAGAAAATGTTCAGTTTTAATTCTCTATGATTCTCGTTCAATCAAGAATCCCCGCTAATTTGTTCTTTCGGAGCTCTCCTATGCTCTGCAACTTTCGGGCACTAGCCCCTTTTCTCTTAGTCCCCAACCCATGCGATCACGGGCTGTGACTAAGTGATAGGTCACTAGGTGCTTACCCGGGCCTTCGATCTTCGTCTTGTTTCCAAAGTACAATGCAACAATCTCTCGGAGCTCCAGATTATCGAACCCACGAAGTAAGGTGGATTTCAATCCATGTCTACTCAACATCCGACGGCTGACACTGACTATGGAACCTTAGGTGCCTGAGTTCCGAGACTTCAGGACTTCCAAGGATTTTACATCTGCACACCCCAAACCATTAATCGTCGAACACTCCCACATCACCATAGCTGACGTTATTACCTCACATCACTTAATGATTTTCCAATTGTGGGTGCATGCAATGGTGGTTTGGAGTAACCCGCCTTTTGTCCTACAATTCTCTTGACACTAACACGTAACCCCTCGGTGAAACCTCGGTTTGGATTGCGAGACCTCCTTGGAGAATTAACTTCCGTGCAACTTGGGTCCCTGTAATGCCTCCTGGTCATCGATCTTTGGCATATCATGATCAACGCCAGTGTGGGTCCGCTGACCTTCAACTATGTTATGTAACCTCAGGGCCCACATAGTACAGCTGTCACCAGCTAAGGCAGTGGCACGTGACATGCCCAGGAAGTTCTACGTCATCCTTGGTGACATCCTTCTGCATCGTCACATCTGCTCTTTTGTTTCAGGACTTTGAAAGTTTGTGCATCAACACATCCCACTTCTCCTGATCACCGAAATTTGAAATTACAATCTGTCGTGAGATCTAACGGTAAGGCTTCTCACCATATCTACCGTGTATGTTCCACTTCAGGACTTCGAAGCTTTGAGCTTCAACCTTTCTCTTATTTTTCATCAATCTTCACCGAAGTCGCGAAGTTCGAAGGGCTTCTAGGTTAACCCTTCTGCACCTTCTCCAGATCTGATGGTCGCAAAGGATTTCCCTTCCTCCGAACAGATCCTATGGCTCCAACACCCCAATTGTTGAGATCTCTCTCTCTCTCTGTGGCCAAATACCACGCTGACTACGATTTTATTCTACTGCTATTCCTCCTGAGCTTCGTAACATGACCAAGTAACCCCTTGGCACTCAGAAACATTATGAGGTTCGAAATTGGTTCCTCCAGACACAATTTCCACTCGAAACCTTGGGTCTAAAGACCACTTATCCGGCACATCTAGGCTCAGCGTTGAAACCATGCTCTGAACTCGAATTTTGTCTACTTCGACAACAATTCACTCTGAAAAATTTGTCTCGTTATCCACCAGCATGGCCCATCCAGGCTTAGTGTTGAAACCATGCTCTTATACCATATTGTAACGTCCCCAGCCACCAACAGGTCGGGAAACACTACTACCTGTAACATTCACATATATACATAGATATATAACATGTATTTTAATCAATTAAAACACTTAATCACAGAATTACTGTTACCATTCATATTCTAATTTAATAGACAGAAAATCAGATATGCAATGAAATACATGATAACATTTAAGCATTACAAATCATGCATACAATACATAATTAAGCACATAATTGATACTTATCTTTTAGGCTGGAGTAACTCCACCAAATACGTGCAGACCTTCCATGAACCTCCCATCCTTAGACCCCTCTTCTCATCATGCTCAACAGTGGGTCACCCCTGAGCTGGGACTAAGCTCCACCATGGGCAAGGGAATCCTAGACTAGGTTAAGGTTATAGGAAAACTGCATAGTGCAACCAAAAGGATTCTCTCCAAGAGCCTTCTTACGCCCACTACTCACAGACTCTCATTCCCCATATGCATGTTCCACTCGGGAGTATACACCTTCACTGTCACACAGTCCATCGACTACTTCACCTCCCTCTCTAGGTCTCAGCAACATGCCATATCAGGAATTCTCAGAGCTCCGTAGCTAGTGCTGGACTCTCTATCGAAGAAAACCACTATCCAACAAACTCTCTCACTTGAAGAGAGCTGCTCACAGGCCTGACAACCTGCCTCTTCAACCACAGTTCAACTCAATTCTCGCAAGGTAAGGATAACAACAACAACAACTAGTCAACACCACTCAGGAAAACAAAAGGAAGCAACCCCAAAACGGTTCAGGTATGGAATCAGCTCTGGAAGGGTGGATAAACTAGGTTCACAGGATGCAAAGGAGACACAACTCAGTCCACGGGTTTGCCAATGGTTTTTAGGGTGCATGCCAAGGAATCAACGCAGAGGTAGAATGCAGACGCAAATGGTTTAGACAGAGGATGCATCCGCTTCTCAAGCAAACATCACAGTTTTCTGGTTTCAATGTTGGGTGAGGGTATGCCAAGATCAGACGCCGACCCACACGGTTCAGACAACAGTCGGAAGAATGGAGGACGAACCCCCAACCCAGTTGACGCTTCAGCCTTTAATTGCATGCACCCAGGTCGACACTTGTCTTCCTGGAGCTGCATGCGTTCCCTTTTGCACACGTTGGAGCTGCATGTGTTGCCTCTCCCAGGACTTAGGATAAAAACATGTCTTTCACACAACTTTGGAATAATAATAAATTATTATTCTCAAGGACTTAAGCCCCTAAGCTTAGCCCCTCTTTCCAACCTTTCAGCCCCCTTTCCCTTACCCACTCTATGTAAGCTTAGTCCCCCATCACTCTTTCTTCATGGTAGGTCTGCACGCAATGATGTTTATATTTTATTAATGTTTTGCATAATTACATATACAAAAACAGGTTCATGGCTTTTAATACTTAGGATCTCTGGCCTAACAAACACATAAGCTTACTATCTTATCAAACGCGGCTCACCAGCCTACAAAATATGTTTACAATTCATAAATACAACAGGGGTTGGTCCTTGGGGATATTACACACACACATATGCACTTTTTTCTTATATATATATTTTTCATCTTGTTATTTTTCCTTCTTATTCTAAAACATTACATTGTCATACACAACTTATTCTTCCTTTTTCTTTCTATATGCTATTTCAGATAGTCAACTTTGAAAACCATGGAACAATCACCTACAACACATCTGGACCCAAATAAACACTATACAGTTTGCAGACGCCATCTTTTGGATGACTTGCATATACATAGAAGACAATTCCAAATCAAAGTTATCCATCCTGGAAGCGATAATATTTTCAGACCAAAAATAAAAGGGGAACTTGCACACAAATACAATGCTTCAAATAGACAAACAATATTATCTCTGTCTTCACAAGATATGGTCCATTCTCTGCAGGTTTTGGACTAATCTATGACATCATAACAGACACATTGAAACATTAATCAAAATAACATTTAGCTGGAAATGGTTTTAAAGTTTGTCATGACAATAATATCAAAGAGTGCAAAACTATAGCTAAAAAAATTCGTGGGCTTAAGAAACACAACTAGCTCCTCAACTTTTTGTATTTGTATAGTTTTCTCCAAGATATGTATATCATGGTAGTGTCAAGTATGAACTATTTTTCTTTCCCTACCATGCTTTCTTTAGACTATTTTCATACATGGGGGTATACTTTTTTTATTACTTTAACATGTTAAGCACTTCTTCACTTCTACCATTCTTTATTCTTTTTAAACTAATATGTATTTTATATGTGCTACCTCATATTTAAATACGTTATATACTTAATGAAAATTTGTGAAATATGAATTTTGGTTTTAGTATAACTACTCTCCCAGAATACAATAAAATAATTCAATAAATATTGCACTTTCATACTATTACAAACTATTAACTCACAACAATTTAAAAACAAACAAAAAACAAACATTTTAATACAAACACACAAATACAATTTCCAACAAATTTATTAATGTGGATGCCTATTGAAATCTTACTTAAATATTAAACATACAATAAACCAGTTTATGATATATGTCATTCACAAACTAAACAATTTCTAAGCTATGCCATTCATATATTTACACCATCAAGCTAATTTGTAAATTACCAAAGCTTATAGATGTACCTTTTATTCCACATGTTATATAATGACAATCATAGATACAATATATTCCTTTCATAGATCACATTCATATCCATGTATGTAATTGTACTAATATATTCATGTGGACATGTTCTCCATAGACACCTTTTATTCCACATGTTGTATAATGGAAATCATAGATACAATATATTCCTTTCATAGCTCACATTCATATCCATGTATCTAATTGTACTAATATATTCATTTGGACATGTTCTCTGTAGGAAAGTATATATTTTCATCATATACCTCTTCTGATAGAAACACATTCCAAGGCAATGTCTTTTCTCTTAACAGACAAGGTTGTAATAAAAATCCAAAATGGTGAAGAAGAATTCATTCCTATCCTACAGGTTCTAGACTTCGAAAAAAGTGCAATAGAAAGATATATTGTACTCCTCTCTCATGGAAGTGATACTATACAAAGCATATTTTCTTCAAGCCTTGTGGATTATTTCACATCAGGAAAAAATGAAAATGGCTCACTGGTTCAACTTAACAGCTTCACTTGTAGATCTACCCAACACAACAAGTATGAATTCTCACATACAATATTTTTACATTCTTTTCATTAGTTAATGTTTTTGCAATACCTTATTGATACCTACCATAATTTCTTCTATTTTGCAGGCTGGTTATAGTTACTGATATTCTAGTTCTGTCTCTAAAAGCTGACATCCTTGGCGACCCACAACAACACACAAATGCATTTCATTCTACCATGCAAACATTACAAACAAATTCCATGCCTCAAAAAATAATCCCTATCAACTCTTTGTTGAATGCATACATGCATTCATGGACCATCAAAGCTAGAATCATTTCAAAGCGTGATATATGTACTTTCACAAATTCCAAGGGAGTTGGTCAAGTTTTTATCTTTGATGTACTTGGCAATGAAAATATCGAGATCCGCATTACTTTATTTAATACACATGCATTACATTTCCACCCTTCAATACAATTTGGTAAAGTTTACCTAATCTCTAGAGGGTTGATCAAACCTATAAACAAAGAATACAACCATTTAGAAAACAAGTGGGAAATCACTCTAGATAATACCTCAGTTATAGAGCCCTCCAATGAGGATGACCATTTAATTGCAAACCACAACTTCAAGTTTACTCCTATCAATGAGCTATCAAGTTTACCTACTAACTCTGTTGTTGATATCCTTGGTCTTGCTATATTTATTAGTCAAGTAACCATCATATTAAGGAAGAATGGCACTGAGATCCAAAAGAGAACCCTTGAATTGAAGGACATGTTAGGTTGTAGTGTTGACCTTACATTATGGGGGGTGTTTTGTAATAAAGATGGCCTCCAAAAAAATTCAACTTCCAATTTCTTTCCAATGATTGCTATAAAGGCTAGAAGAATAAGCGATTTCAATAGGAGATCGATTAGTACATCTTTCACATCTGAGATTTCCATCAATCCTAACATCAAAGAATCTCATGATTTAAAAACTTGGTTTGAGAAAGAAGGCACAACCCTTAAATCTCACTCCTTATCTACACATGGTGCCTCTGGTGGTCACCCCTCTGTTTAGAAGACAGTAGTTCACATTGAAAAGGAGGGCCTTGGTCGAGATCATCAACATCCAGATTACATTTTGGTCAAGGCGAGTATCAATTCTATAAAAAGAGATGATTGTTGGTACACTTCTTTCCCTCTCCTTTTTAATAATAGCCAATGCAACAAAAAAATTACTACAAGTGAAGAGGGACAGTGGCATTGTCATAGATGCAACCAAACTATTTCTGAATGTGATTACAAGTACATGTTCCAGTTCACAATAGATGACCATACAGGAACAACAAATGTTATTGCATTCCAAGAAATAATAGAAACACTTATTGGAATCCCTTCTAGGCAACTATATGCACTCACAAAGGAGGAGAACAGCACTGAAACTACAAATCTTTTTGGTAACTTGTTATTTAATAAATACATCTTCAAATTGTTGATACATGAAGACACATTTGGCAATGAGAAACAAGTATAGTCCATTGTTATTGCATCGGACAAAGTCGAGACCAAACTAGAGGGGGAGAAAAAATTCCACTAGCTACAACTCTTCATACAAAGTAAACAATGTTATTATGTATTTATTCCTGCAACGACTTAACATAGTACCTTTCTTTTTTTGATACAACATATGTATGTCACCACTCTCTATATTGTATATATTTTGTACGCATGTTTTTCATTCTGACAATACTTGCAATACTACCTTAGTTTACTATATACAACCCATGT
>JASDQU010337631.1:0-12563 GCA_032191745.1 Picea mariana | reverse complement strand
TTAGTCTGGTTATCATATGTTGTTTCATATTATTAAATATTTTGTTGCTCTCTATAATTTGTTGTTCCGTTTTTATATCTGTGATTAATCTTTCATTTGATTACTATTGATTTATTCTGGATATTAAATGATAGATAATATTAATTCTTTGAATTGAGTTTCCTTTCATTCTAAGCGTTGATTATAATAAGATCACCAGATCTTTTCATTTATCATTCTTTCGCTATATTCTCACTTCAACACACCTTTGAATTTATTCTCGGAGTATTAGCATTGTTCTGTCATAGGTTTCCCTCACATGCAGTACAGTTAGGAGCTTGAATTACATAAGAAGATAAACTCAGTTAATCGATTAGTTACAGGTTAGTTAGTTTGTTATTTAGTTAAATTATTTATTAATGGAATAAGATAGCATGAATTATCTTTGAATGTTTATGTATTCTTATTTCATTCATATTTGCTTAGTATTCATTAGTTTTAGATCTTTAAATATTCAATAACAAAACAGAAAATGTATGTGCTTTCTTTATCTCTTTATAAACACTTTTAAGAACATCCATTTCACAAGAGGACAAGTAAATCTTGCAAGTTGTATATAGACTGTATATAATCATATGCATATATTCATGTTTTTATTTGAACACTTGTAATTAGTAAATTTATAATCTTATCATCATAGATTTTAGATTAGTTTCTTTTCTTTTATTTTTTTTAGGACTTTAGTTGGCCAATGGAGCCATTAAACCCGTCGGGTCATTTCATTCCAAATGGCTTGGGTTGTTTAGACAACCTCGATCCGGATTTGACCTTCCAATTGATGGTGTGTCATTTACGCCTGTCAACAAATGGCGCTAGAAGGAGGGTCGAGGTAAATTTAATGATTAAATGTTTTATCCATTAGCCTATCATAATTCTAGATTTATAAATTCTTCTTCTGTGTCATCTTGAAATGCACTAGAAGGTAGGCCAGACTGACAAGCTAGCCTTATAGGAGCCTTTATCTTGAATGTATTTAATTCCCCATGGATCCCCAAATCACTGTGTTGGAACATGCCTTCCACTTCTCATTACCTGATATTTCCAACGAGACACACTCTCGCTTTTCCAAATTCACCTTTGATGGTGGGGGGGAATGTATCTGCTAAACACCATATTAACAAGTTTTGATGTAAATGCATCAAACATGATATTTCTGATTTAAAGGTTTTATGTAGATTGTTTGCTTTTTTACTTTTAGGGGTCGGATTAAACATTGGTTTGAGTCTTTTCCATCATATCACATTTTTAATTGGTTTCAATTTGTATAAGAATTTTTAGATTCTTTTGAAAACTATGATTACTATCAATTATGTGAAGAATTTCAGACTTTACTAATCAATGACAATTCATCTCCAGAAGGATTTTCAACAAGAATCCATCATGTTCTCTGTAAATTTAACCTTGATGACATGTCATTTGTATTGAGTCTCCTCTATGATGCTTGCATCCCTTTCATCCAGTCATATTCAATGACAAATGATGAACCAGTTACAAATCCTATCACCCAATTGTGAGAAGAATTTTGTTCATGGGAAGAGAGGAATCCATCCGAAAATTTTGAACAAGCAAGGGAGGTAGAATCTATTGAAAAGTTTCTTACTGACAATCAAATTGGTTTTTCCTTTGAATCATTGTATTTTTAGTCCTCGACCATCGTAGAAGAATATTCGATGTTGGGTCAAGGTGAATGTCCTCATTCTTCTAACTCTTGCTCTGATCAGTACTTAAATTCAGTTATTGAAGAACACTTAGGTGATGAAATCTATCTTAAGAATTCTAACATTCTAATGAAACTGATTAGAGATGTAGATATGCAATTGGAAGAAGAAACCTTAAACCTTCATCCACAAATCATACCTTATCCACATGAAAGATTAGATGTTTGTCATGAACGTTTTGAATTATCTATCATACAGGAGACAAATTTAGATGATCATATTATGTCAAAGAATTTATCACCAAAACAGAGTGAAAGGTTTAAGGAAAGTGAAGAAAAATGTATTGAGAATACCATTACTAAATATCATAGATCAAGAGATTCTTTTCATGTGCTCATTTTTTATTCATTTTACTCTTTATATCCTGATCTCTTCTTAGATTTTGGTGGACATGATACTTTACCCATGGTATCTTACTCTTTTCTTTCACAATCAGATCTTTTCGATATGCCAAGATTTGGTGAAATTAATTCCAAACATAACATTTATGAAGTCGGATTTGACGCTCTTTCACTTTCATCACTTACATGGGAAAAAGACATGTTGCAAGATGATTTTACACGATTTATTTTTGAAAAAGACAATGCACTCTTTCTTATGGAGATCAAACATTCTACATTGCATATTCTTTCTTTGGTTAGTTTGAATTCCAATGATTATGCTTCATGTTCTGAAATGGTCCATCTCATCAAAGGAAGTGTCCAAACTAACAATCTAATTGATTTCATGAATCCTCTTATGATGTGTTCCCCATTGATATATCTATTTCGCCTTAGTCATAGTTTGCATCCTAATGACATGATCTTAGAATGGTTGGAGGATTCATATATCAAGAAGTTTCAAAAGAATGGTAAGGTTTTACTTGCTTTATTTTTAAATGAATATATAGTAGGTAAGAATGACATATTTCTTTTATATCTGCAAATACTACATTCTTTTGTGCTGATTTTCAACTTTCTATGCCTTGCAAGATTGAAGATGTTCTTGTGGATGCATTGGAAATATGATTTTACTTAGCGCTTTGATCTATTTTAGTAGCTTAGAGTAGGTTTACGAGTAGGTTTTCCTTTAGTTTTATTTCTCACTATTTCTCTTTGTAATAATGCAGTTAAAGAACACAAATGGGCACACCAAGAGAACCATAATATGATTGTTGTCAGGGAAGTCCACTTTAATCATTTTCTCTCTTCTTTTCATTGAATATTTCTTTCACGCAGTATCATCAGGAAAATTTTAAGTGGAAAGTAAAGAGATAAGTAAAGTTGAACTGTCAATTCAACCTTGACCTAAGGTGCCACTAGTAGGACAACACTCATATTAATAAGGATTTTTCTATTTTCTTTTAGTCTCTCTTAAAAGAGTACTTCACCTGAGAAGTTTAGATCCACCCTCTTGTAAATATTTTTAATTTTCTTTTCTGTTTTTTATTTTGGTTCTTTTTATTTTGCTTGTTTTTTATTTGTTTTCTAAATGATTATTTCTGAATCACCATTCATTTGTTGAATGGAAACAAAATTTCTATTCATTAGTATCAGTTGATAACAGTTCAAGCATCTGAACAGTAAGTGCTAAACTCAGATCAACGGAAGTAAGCTTCTGTCCAATTATTGTTTCTGGTTTCTCATTAAAATCACATGAAGACATGATTATCCTTAAAAAACTTCTAACGTCGTCCTTGTTTTAATGAGAACAACTCAATGTGCTTCCCCATCATAGAGATGATTTCTTAGTAGAAATATGATTGTCCAAATCATGGTTGAATTTATCAGAACAAAAAAATGATTCTTAAATGATCAATATTTTCATTACCAGACTGTGAGATTTTTAGTATCACCCCGCTCTCTTAAATATCATGAAGTTTATGGAAATTTATAAACAAGTTTTAGAGAGTTGGAAGCACTACAATGTGTGGGAAGTGTGTGTAAACCCGTCGGGACACTGAACAGGTCCGCTGGCAGTGGGTAAATACACACATGATACCAAGGCAACTTCGTAGGGGTATTGAACATGCATGTTGGCAGCGAAGCAATGTTGGGTTTAAGAAGATCCTTAGGTATGTATTTTACTTTGATCAAGTGTGAAGATTTTTTTATCATGAATGGACGACTCTTGGATAGGATAGAGGTACTAGAGTGGGTTAAATGACATCCATGTCGAGGATATGGACGCCTACTGCCAGCAGTGTCCCTGTCAATGGTATCAAGGTCATCTGTATAAACATCGCTACACCTGTGATCTAAATAAGATAGAAGATTAGAATTTCGAACAGAAATGCATTCGATGCTATGACTGTGTTATTTTCTGAGTTATTATCGGAGCACTTGATCTGTCGTTAACTGTCTCTAAAATTTATTTCATCTGTACCCATGATATAAATTTTCTGGTGATGCAGAGATAACTTCTTCGCCAAGCGTGTCACCATTCTTGGCAGCCACCAATTCTGTCAAATTTAATCATAATTAAAGTCATCATAAAGGGATAAAATATTTATGTGGTTGCCTCCTCCTTACATTTATAAACATTTTTGTCTTTTTGTTTTAAGGCGATTTATTGGGCTGACTTATTTTATGAGCTTTTCATTTTGTTTAAATTTCATGACTGCAAGCATGAAATTCAAACAAAAAACTTGTCTTGTGTAATCATTCTGCAGTCTGTGTTTTTATTCTATTCTTTTACCAAAGAGATTACACTTTAAGGGAACCTATATGTTGCTAAGTTTAAGTTTTATAAGCTCACTGATTAATCCACTGCCACAGTTTTATGTATTATGGGATTATCTATGGTTGATTGTATGGTTTGATTATTTGATATCCATAATCACGCAACAAACTTGGATTAACAATTTATATGTGCTCTTTGCTCTATCAGTCATATCGCTTTCATGTCACTTGGTACAGGTATGATGTACCCACAAATACACCTCATCCTATTTTCACGTACATTTAATGACCCTCATTCATTTTTCGAATAGGCAGCTGATAATGGTTTGGGTTTAATCCTTATTGTGCACAATGGTTCATGAGCTTGCCCATCCTCTGGTTTTCTATGACTCTAAACTTAAATTATCAAACATGACAACCTCCCAAGTTCATAGGTATCATGCCATTTCGGTTTTCACAGACCTCTCCTTATCATTTGTCTATTGGAAGACGAAGCCTCCCTCTCATGGTATGTACCATGTCTGTGTGATAACACCCATGGCTCCTGTAGTAGTGCATATCTGAACAACCTTGAGTTTTTACACATTTGTGATTACATAGCAGAGTTCAAATCCATAAGTGTGTAACAAAGACATGTTTTTGTGGGAGGATTTCTGAGCAAACGGTTACGAATTTGGCCAAACTGTTTAAAACCAATTTCAGAAAATGGGTCATTTACCTTCCAAGCAAGCAGATTCTTCAAAAATGAATCTATTTCAGAGGTATGTTTCATTTTCTGGATAGCACTTTCTCTGAAAATCTGTTTCCTCTGATTTTTTTTTTTTCCCTTTTCCTCTATGTGGATTTGAAGATCTGTAGAAAACAACTGAGTTATATCATATATAGAGGCTAAACCCTTATATAAAATACCTATGTGATGATCCACATGAATACCATGAGCTCACTGAACCAAAATCTATTGCTATGCAAAACCCTCTGGGTAAAAAAAAAACCACGATATAATTTTGTAGCCAGAAAATTGAAAGATGAGGTAGTGGATGTATTGAAAGAGAAGGTTTCTCTTGCTCCTATTGTTGAACCAATTTGGGGTATTGTTGACTAAACAAATGGTAAGAAAAATCCCAAGAAGAAGAAACAGGGTAACTCGTATTTGAGTTTTATAAACAAGGGGATTAAGCAGTCTAATAATATGATCACTAAAAACTCAACAAATTTTACCATCATAAATTCGCTTTTATCAGATGCCTTGCTGAAATAGTAAATAGTTGTTTTGTTTTATATTTGAGTCTGTTTGAAAAAATAAAATAGATAGATTTTATTTTTTGATTTTTACTATTTTAAGCTAGCTATAGAATCATGTAGCTTATTTATTTCTGAATGTTAGTTGGCATTATTTTCTGAATATCAATTCTGTTTTGTTATCTATAGGAAAATGATAATTATGGTGCTATTTACATGGACAAACCATCTTGGATCATGCACTGTATAGTTCAGTAGTCTCTTTCTTTTATTTGATAAAACTTTGTTCTTATGTAATAAATTTTGATAAACCAACTCCAACAAGGAGGTTTTCCTGTTGTACTATTTTTGTAATGCAATCTATTTTTTTGGGATTACCCTCTATCTTGCATGATAAGAGGTTGTTCATCCAAGACTAGTTTAAATAGTGATTACTGTTAGTAGTAAAGGAAAATTTTGCTGGGATACTTTATGGATATGTGATTTTGAGAACTGATATGGAGAAGCTACTCACCATTGGCTTTAAACCTGTGTGATGCTTACCCCATTAGGTTCTTTCATTTCCTCGACCTTATGAAATATTATTATGTTTGATGCAGGTTTAGTCTTGTCATCATATGGTGTTTCATATTATTAAGTATTTTGATGTTGTCTATAATTTGTTATTCCATTTTTATATCTATGATTAATCTGTCATTTGATTACTATCGATTTATTCTAGATATTAAATGATAGATAATATTAATGCTTTGAATTGAGTTTCCTTTCATTCTAAGTGTTGATTACAATAAGCTCACCATATCTTTACATTTATCATTATGTTTCTATATTCTCATTTCAACACACCTTTGAATTTATTCTCAGGAGTATTAGCATTGTTATGTCATAGGTTTCCCTCACATGCAGAACAATTAGGAGCTTGAATTACACAAGAAGATAAAATCAGTTAATCGATTAGTTACAGGTTAGTTAGTTTGTTATTTAGTTAAATTATTTATTAATGGAACAAGATAGCATGAATTAGCTTTGACTGTTTATGTATTCTTATTTCATTCATATTTGCTTAGTATTCATTAGTTTTAGATCTTTAAATATTAATAAAGAAAACACAAAATGTATGTTCTTTCTTTATCTCTTTATAAACACTTTTAAGAACATCCATTTTCCAAGATGACAAGTAAATCTTGCAAGTTGTATATAGACTGTATATAATCATATGCACATATTCATGTTTTTATTTAAACATTTGTAATTAGTAAATTTATACTCGTAGCATCATAGATTTTAGATTAGTTTCTTTTCTTTTATTATTTTTTGGACTTTAGTTGGCCAACGGAGCCATTAAACCTGTCGGGTCATTTCATTCCAAACGACTTGGGTTATTTAGACAACCCCGGTCTGGATTTGACCTTCTAGTTGATGGTGCGTCATTTACATCCATCAATAGGTTCCTTTTAAAGAAAGGTTTATAGGGCCTTTGGCCTTGGTTTCCCTCCCCGACACTTCTTTTCATGTCTATGATTTCGTTGGATAACTTCTTAACCATGCATTGTAAGTCTTCTATGTCCCCACTTCCCTTTTCAGGAGCTTGTTCTGCTTGTCTCCCTGGGGGTCTAGTGATAAATAGCCCTCTTCGGGGAGGGGGTTGATGTTCTTTCTTGACTAAGGAGACCTGACTTTGTTTGCATCCTTTCATTTGGAATTCAATAGTTTTGGATTCTTCAAAATTCTCAGCTAGGTTTAGTTTGGAGGCCCTCTTCACAAACATGGAAATAGAAGATGGGAGAGCATTAGTGTATACTTCGATTTGCAAATCCTAAGTAAGTTTATCTTCGGTCTAGAATTTGTTTAAGATAGTGGTAAATATTTGATTAAATTCTTTGACCCTTTCCTTCAAACTCATGGTGGTGGCGAACAACTCAACCATTAGATCTCCTGCAGTAGTTTCTTCTGCAAATTTATCTAAAAAATCCTTTTGAAACTTCGTCCAACTAGTTATGGATCTTACAAGTAAGTTAAAATACCAAGTGGAAGCCAAATTCTCAAAAGTGTAGGGGAAAAACCTGCAAACTACGTATTCATGCTCGATATTCATCAATCTGATAGACAGTATGGATTTCTTGATATGATCTTTAGGCAATCCCAAGGTCTCGGGATCAAAATTAGGAAGTAACTTCTCTGGATGGTGGGGAAGGTTATGGAATCACCCTGGAATGGCCAAAGTGTCTCTATCCAACCAAGGTTGATTTTTCTGTGGTAGGTTTCCCCTTTCTTCATCATGGTCGTTGTTGTCTTCCATATCTTCGGTTCCTGAGTTAAACTCCTCCTCTTCCGAAAAATCATCTGGATTAGAGACATCGTTGATTGGCGTTTCAGGGATTATATTTATAGGGAGTTCAATTTCAGTGATTGCAAAGTCTATTAGGTCTTCTACTGTGTGCAAAAAAACTTGGTCAGGGGTCTAGACCACTGGTCTGTTTATTTTTTTTCTTCGAGGAAGCATCGGAGCTAAGGACAAAGCACTGATCTATCGGGCGTATGATCTAGTGATTCTTATAAATTGATTTAATTCCTTGTGAGGAAGAGCATAAGATATTTCAAGGAACAAGATTTCTTCCTCGGGCTAGGGTGAGTTACTCATTTCAGGAGTACTCAGTGTGTGTGGGATGTCTTGGGAATTAGTAGCCATGCATGTGAGTTGTTTTGAATCTTACAGGTTGTTTGAAATATTATGTGAAATATGTATTCAACCATTCATTCTTCATGCCCTCCTTCTAGTGCCAGTTCTGTTGATGGGTCCTAAATCCCTTCTGTTCAACAATAGGAACCAAACCCACCACCAAGGCCCAATTAGACTCTATAGCGTTTAATAGTGGGATGGTTTTCCAGATCTTTCAATACAACCAATTAATCGATGGGATTTATGTTTTCTTGTGAATTCCTCTCCTTCGGTTCAAACGTTCTATTTTTGTATTTTCTTTTTGGTGTGATTGGTATAAGATGGAAAGCTGGTATAAACCAACTAGGCAACAAATGGGAACACATTTAAACTAGTGGAGAAGAGGTTGGGTTTGGGATAACCCTTACACCCTAGCATGAAGACAATGATTGTATACCACAGGCCTAGTACTAATACATTAACCATGTGAATATTCTAATTACTGACTGAGATACGAGTTATCAGAAGAAAACATGCATGTGATAAACAATGGTAAGCAAAATAATTCGCTCAACTATAATCATCAATCACATAATAACACAAAGATTCATTTTTCATCATTAAAGAAAGAAATGTAAAACATTGCATCAAATAACTTATCAATATATTTAATATCTCTTACCTGTTCCTACATCCATTCTTGAGACAGAATAGGAAATAGTTCTTCTCCACATCCAATCATACACGCATTTGATGAAAAAATAAACTTGTCTCTGGTCCAGAAGGACTTCTCAATTAAAGAAAGCTCCAAAATAATTATTAACAAAACCATAAATGAGAGTTTCTTGCAACAACCATCGACCATTAACTAGTTGGTTGATGCTATTATTTATAACATAAAATTAACTGAAAATAACGGCTAAAGTGTAGATAAGTAAAACAAAATTCACCATGTGGCGTTCTCTTTTATCAATTTATATAAGAGTAATCTCGAGATATCACTTTAAAAGGGTGACTCTTCTTGTACTCCGACCACTAGATGAACAACTCCTTGCAGGTATTGGCGTATGGGAATCTATGATGTTCCATTGGGGCCGTGTAAATCTCTTCGATCTCTACTGCATGTGCCTGATACTTGATTAGAATGACACTTAACTGTTGCATCATAGCCCGAGATTTGATCAGGTGTTCCAAAAACTGTCACACCTGACCTGGCGCTGTGTCTGTCACCTTTGCTAGTTCTTCAGCCCATGTTTAGTATTTCTCGATGTGTGTTTTGACTATGTCATGCAAGTCGCTAAAGTTATCAGGCGTGCCAAACTCAGGGAGTCCGATATCCTTCATTACCTTGTTGACTTTGACCTAGTTCTTCTCACACCAGGCCCATTTCTCTTGGATTTCTCGGTGGGGTTCCTGTTGGCCCTTGACCAAGTTTTGAGGAACTCTTGGTCATATTTGACCCTTTTTTGACTTCGATAGCCTGTCAAAGATGGAATGCTAGGTGAAGTAGAGATCACAGGATCTCGGTCCACTTTTGGGCCCTTTTAGGGTTTTGGGTTAATGTAATGGGAAAGCGATGTGGACCCATGGGTTTACCCACGATTAGGCCCACTTTTTTAATGTATAAATAGAAGGATAGGCAATGTAAGAAGTAGTAGATGTGATTGCTTAGTGAAATTGGTAGTGCATCTATGTGATGTTGACTAAGTTCTCTGTGCAAACTGTGTAAGGATTGCAAGGCTAAGTGCAAGTTACTATGAGGTTGCTATAGAAAGCTAAGTGTTGTAACGCAAGAAAGAAGGATCTAGCAATATGCGCAGATCTTCTGTCCTATGCGAAGAAGCGTTTTGGAGGCTTTGTGCTTGTAACAGATTGAAGACGATAATAAATAAGAAGATCTTGTGGATGTAGCCCTAGGGTGGGGCTGAACCACGTAAATCTGTGTTTTATGCTCTGTGCTTTGATTCAATGTGTTTTTGCTTATGCTATGTGCTTTGATATATCCACTTATGCTCTCTGCTTCTTAGATATAAATGATTGTTAGATCTGATGTGTATGAGGATTCTTAGTGCTGATCTAATGGATCTGATATGTGTTACTATGGTTAAGCACTAAAATATTGTAGATCTAAGTGTACACCGTGATGCTCTGTGCTATATGCAAAGTAGAATAAGGGTTGAATATTGACGAATTATCGATGCTAGGTTCTCTGTAAATGATATAATCATAGATCTGTGTCCTAGCTAAGGTTGCAGACACCTGAGTCTTGCAAACACCCCTGCCTCTACCACGGGTGAGAATTCATTTTCTTCGAAGGTGTTGCCGAAAGGGTCGGTAGTTAGGGATTTGTTGGGTCGCTCTTGTGCGTTGAACCCTGGGTCTACCCCTGTGCCAACAAATGGTTCTGTTTCCAGGACATGAAAGTGTGATTACTGGGAACTGAGTAAGAAAAACTTTGTGCAAAATAAAGCTCTGTGCGTAGATCTGTTTCCCTAGTGCGCAGCTTTTTACCCAACCTGTGAAGCTTTGTGCCAGGAATAAGGTCAAATCTGAAGAAAGGAAGATCATATCTGAAGAAAAGAAGTGAGATCTGAATGCTCTGTGCTCTAAGAAAAGTAAAAGTGGAAATTTCTGAAAGAAAGAGGTTAGATCTGTAGAAAAGAGGTAAGATCTGTAAGCTCTGTGCTCTAATAAAGGCAAGAATAGTCAAAAGTTCCTAGATGTGGAAGATTTTTGCTCTGTAGAAGTAAGATAAGTGAATTTTTTTTGTTTCTAGAGCATGGATCTAGGTATGTTTGATAGATTTTGTCCTAGCTTAAAAACTTGGGCATTAATAGATTAAAGAAAGTTTGATATGAATAGATCTGATAAGTATAATGATAGATATGTTATACCTATGCATAGAAAGAATGTCTGGACTAACAAATGAATGTAGGATCCTAGAAAGAATTTTCTGCAGGTTAGCTATCACGATTCTAGTGTGTAGTACATAAGAGGCTGGGGATCATTTAAAAGAAAGAGAGTATTAATCCTATGTTAAAGTTGCAAAAAAACAGGCCATCTAGCTAAGG
Source organism: Picea mariana (assembly GCA_032191745.1). Lineage (NCBI taxonomy): Eukaryota > Viridiplantae > Streptophyta > Pinopsida > Pinales > Pinaceae > Picea > Picea mariana. The sequence continues at coordinate 1,177 of JASDQU010337631.1, read as the reverse complement.
AATGCCCTGGTAGAAGACCTAGTTGTCTATGTTGCAATGCTAGGGACCATGAGTTATTGGATTGCCCTAGAATAATTGCTAAGATTGAAAGGATAAATCTGAATCAAGAATACCATAAGGCAGATCTAGAAAAGGCAGAAACCCAAAAAGAATCAGAGAAAGTATTAATACAGATGAAAGAAACCCTAAAGGAACATAAAGATGTCAAATTACCAAAGATCTTCAAAGAAAAGGAGCAAGTCGAGGAAAGAATAGGGGACTTCAACATTGACTGTATTCTTGATGAAGAAACACAAGTGAACATTATGCTAGAAAGAACTTGGGAAACTATAGGGAAGCCTGCCATGATTCCTTCGTTGGGAGGAATAGGACTATTCAGAGGAAAACTGATGATGTTATGTGGAAAACTCGCTCAAATGCCTATGAAAGTCAATGGAACTTCGACAAAAGAAGATTTTAAGATTATCAAATTCATTGAGAACAACACCCCGTTTACTATGCTACTCGGAAAACCTTGGATTGAAAGAGATCAAGCCAGAAAAAAGGAAGAAGAAGAGGTTTTAGAACATCAGAGACAAGAGTTAAAAGATTTCATGACTAAAAGGATCAAACAGCTGATAAAAGAACAGGAGAACCGTTCGTCTGACACTAGAAGCCCAGATGTCGAGGCCAAATATACACAAAAGGATGAAATTTCTACCCTAGACAAAGAAGAAGTGATATACCTAAACCCTAGGAGAGAATCTCACCAGCACGAAGTGACAATGTCCAAGGAAAATTAGAATCAAAATGGGAAGAGAATCACTGAGATGAAGCTCACTGGAAAGAAGGCTAGAAATCTAAGTAAGAAGAAGGTTAATATTGAAAAATTACAAAATATCCTAGAGGGTACCTTGCAGCAAGACACTTTGCAGAATTGGAGCTTCGTCGAGATATCAGAACAACGACATATGCCACTTCGCCGAGGTGAAGTAATATAGCCATTAGAAGCCAATATAATTGTTTGAATGCTACTCCAAATGGGTCGGAAAGCATTTATGGCTCACCACTAGACCGTTCGACCATGTCATAATGGACAAAACATAAGTTAATGCAGCCTCATACCTGTTGCAAGCAAACCATTGCTAAGTTTCCCTACTTAGTCTGTTGCGCCACGCACCGAGAATACTTTTTTCTA
>JASDQU010337627.1:0-12563 GCA_032191745.1 Picea mariana | reverse complement strand
AACAAACTATTGCTTCTCCCTAAAAATCATGTGACATGTTTTTCCCTTTCCGCGTGTTCCTTTCCATATCCGTGATAGTATTTTTTCCTCTCAGCTACACCATTCTATTGTGGTGTATATATAGTCGTGATTTTTCATTTGATGCCATGTTCCTTGAAAAAGTAATTAAACTCACTCGAATCATATTCCCCTCCTCTTTCTGATCTCAACATTTTAGTCTGGTAGCCACTATGTTTCTCGACTAGTGCCTTGAATTCTTTGAACATGTAAAATGATTCTCATTTCCTCCCAAATATGTACACCCAGGTATTTCTACTATATTCATCTATGAAAGTAAAAAAATAATAACTTCCTCCAAGCAACTGAGTTTTTATTGGTCCACACAAGTTAGTATGAATCAGCTATAGGGGATCATTAGCTATATAGGATACACCTTTAGGGAATCTGTCCTTGTCTTTCTTTTAAAGAATGAAACACTTGCATGTACCATCTAGTTCATGGATGGAAGGAATGCCTCTTACCATCCCTTTCTAATGCAACAACTTCAAACCAGAGAAAAGAAGATGACCATGTATGGAATGCCAAAGACATAATTCATTCATGTAGGTTTCCTTTTGGGAAAATGATATCATGTTTTCCAGAAGTCATAACAAGAAAATACATTTGGTTCTTGGTCATATGAATTTTAACAATCAAATTATTACTAGGGGGGTATCATAAATGAAACACTCTTCTACCTTGAAAATTACAATGCACCATTTTCGAGTTAGTTCGCCAACAGTAATCAGGTTATGCTTCAAACCTAGGGCATAGAACACATATGGCACGTGTTTTTGTTGGCCCTATTTGGTCATGATATTGAACACTCCTTTACCCTTCACATTAATAAAATTTTGTTCCTAATTTAACTTGTTTTTTACTAATTCATCCAAATTCGAAATCAATATATATTTCTTATTCTGTGATTACTATAGCCACTATCTAAAATCCATACATTGTTTGAGGTTTTGTGGGTCGCAAGATGAGTAAGGAACAAAATTTTTTCAATATTCTCAAAGGTATTCAAATAATTGACATTTTGTTTTCCTAGGTTAGCTTGCCTCTTCCTAGATTCACTCATGTAATAACCTATTTTATTGCAATATTAAAATTTAATCTTAGATTTATCATACCTTTTAGTTCTCTATGAGCCTCTGTCATCGATCCTCCTTTCTTAGTCTAAATCTTCCTCATTATTTTTCTGGATCCTTCAATCATCGTGACTATAGAATAATTTTTTTGGATAGGGTTATGAGAATCTTCTCAACTACCTTTTGATATGGAACATCTTCATTGTACACCTTCAACCAATTTACAGTTGTCATTACTCGGGTCATGGACAGATCTATTGACTCCAACTCCTTCATTTTTAGAGTTTCAAAATCTCTTCTCAAATTTTGCAATTTCACTATCTTCACCTTGGTGGTGCCCTGATAGGTTCTTTCCAAGGAGGTTTTAGAGAACCTCGCAAGAGAAATATCGGGAAAGATAGTGTCATCCAAAAAATTCTATATGAGATGCAGTGCCTTTGCATCCTTCATTCTTTGTTCTGTTAATTGATTTCTCTGGGCATTTGTTAGGGTCTGTTCGACTGCTTCATTCATTGGTTCTATATACCCACTTGATACATGATCCCAAACATCCTGAGCCCTAAATAAATTCATCATTTTTGTTGACCACACTTCATATTTCTTCCCTGTGAAAGCGAGAATCTGGGCAAAGGTATATCACCCTTATTTACAAGATCTCTAACAAAATTATATCTAGTATCTATATGCTTTATTTTCTGGTGAAAAACATGATTTTTGGATAGTCATATGGTTGATTTGTTTTCGCGATAGATTGGGGTAGGTTATTCTTGTCAAGAAAAAGTCATCATCTACAACAAGAGATCTGGACCACAATATCAGTCAGGAAGTCCACAAGAAAGGTTTGCAACGCCATAAGGGTATATGCTTTTTGATACCTAATTTTTATAATTACATTAAAATTATTTGATAAGATAAATTATATATTGTTAGATCAAATACAATTGAAAGAGGAAAATGGATTTGAGTAGTCACACCTTTTCCCATCTTCCTACTTTCACTGGAAAAAATATGAAGTGTGGTCAATAAAAATGTTGACTTTGTTGAGGGCTCGGGATGTTTGGAATTATGTATCACATGGGTATACAAAACCAATGAACGAAGTAATCAAACATGCCCTGACAAATTCCTAGATAAATTAGTTAAGAGAAAATGGAAGGAAGGATGCAAAGGCATTGCATCTCATCCAATATGCTTTGGATGAAACCATATTTCCCAATAATTATCTTGTGAGGTTCTCTAAAACCACTTGGGATATCTTGGAAAGAACCTACTAGGGAGCCACCAAGGTGAAGACAATGAAATTACAAACTTTGAGAAGAGATTTTGAAACTCTAGAAATGAAGGAGTCTGATTCAATAGATCAGTACATGACACAAGTAATGACAAGTGTAAATCAATTGAAGGTGTACAGTGAAGATGTTATGGATCATAACGTATTAAAGAATATTCTCATAGCTCTATCCAATAATTTTTATTCGACATTCCCAACGATTGAAGAAGAAAAATATTTGAATCATCTCTTTGTAGATGAATTCACGGGGTCTCTTCTCTCCCATGAATACAAAATCAATAAAAATGACAATCCCTTGCTTGAAAATGTATTCAAGGCTCATGTTTCTCTTTCCATAGGAAGATGAATATCAAGAGACAAAGGTAGAAGAAAAGGTGGTAGAGGCAGGAGGTAGAAATACAATGATGGATATTTAGAACAAGAAAGAAGGAGCGATGACAAAGGCTCACAGAGAACTCAAAGTTATGATAAATCTAATATTAAATGTTATTATTGAAATAAACTAGGTCATTATAGGAGTGAATGTAGGAAGAAACAAGAAGAACTAGGAAAATAAATTGTCAATTATTTGAATACCTCTTATAACAATGAAGAATATTTGTTCCTTACTTGTCTTCCTGCCCATGAAGCCTCAAATGATGTATGGATTTTAGATAGTGGCTCTAGTAATCACATGACTCATAATAAAGATTTGTTTTCAAATTTAGATGAATTAGTAAAGAGAATTTAAACTACGCATAGACTCTATTGTAAATGTGAAGGGTAAGGGAGTGGTCAATATCATGACCAAATAAGGCCAACAAAAACACATACCAGATATGTTATATGCCCCATATTTGAAACATAATGTGAGTAGTGTTGGTCAACTCACTCAAAAAGGATGCAACGTAATTTTCAAGGGAGAAGAGTATTTCATTTATGATAATCCTTCTAGTAATAATCCATTTGTTAAAATTCAAATGACCAAGAACCGAATCTAGCTTCTTGTTATGACTTCTGGAAAACAAGATACATCATTTTCCCAAATGGCAACCTACATGGATGAATTTTGGCTTTGGATTTAATTCTACAATTCAATTTTGTGTAATTATGCATTGTCGTTGTGGCTTTGCTTGACATATGAAAATTTGATGTTCATATTGATTTACATCTATGCTAAGAAAAAAATTATTCAATCCAAAATCATCCATTTCAAACTCTTTTTTCAAAGCAAATTTAAATTGATTCACTAAAAAATCTCATGTATAAATCATATCATTGACATACAAAAAAACAATTAAAATTTGGCCATGCCAATTTACCTTTGTGTAAATTAGTGTAGGTTTTTTGTTTCTTCTGCTAAAACCATCTCTAATCAAATAAAAATCTATCCTATTGTACCAAGCCCTTCGAGGATGTTTGAGCCCATACAAAGATTTTTTCAGCTTGTACACTTTCTCTTCATGTTCTCGGATCTCATATCTTGATGGTTGTTGCACATAAACTTCTTCTTCCATAATGCCATTTAGAAATGCATATTCCATATCTATTTGGTACACCTTTCAATTTTGGGGGAAGCCAATACCAAAATTGCTCATAATGTCTCTAATATAGAAATAAGTGCAAATATTTCACCAAAGTCTATTATGGGTTCTTGTTAAAACCCCTTTGCTACTAGTCTTTCCTTGTATCTTTCAACTTAAATTTTTTCATTCAATTTCATTTTATATATCCATTTACTCCAACAATTTTTTTTTCTTTGTGTAAGTCTACTAGATCCCATGTTTCATTTCTCTCAATGGAACCTATTTCCTCATCCATATCCTTAATCCATTGTTCATGTTTTATTTCTTTCTCAAAAAATGTGGATTGATAAGTGAACAATGCATAATTTGAATGAGCACCTAACTCTTCATAAATATCTTGCAAGATTCTTGTCTTTCTAGGAATTGACTCGAAATTATTACTAGATTGAGGACTCGGAACAGACATACCTGATGAGTTTCTTGATTCTCTTTTAGCTCGATTTATTGGAGTCCTCAATGGCATATTCCTTTATGGTGATTGTACTTGTGAACCTTGTTATTCACTATGTTCTTCTTTTGTTTCTTCTTCAGTGTGTGGAATTATTGTTCAAATCGTTATGATTTATCTATTGCTCTATCCCATGCCTATTCTACTTTAAAATATACATATTTTTTGATCATCACTTTCTTGGTCACTATATTGTATAGTCTATAAGCCTTGGATTGTTCACTGTATCCAATGAAAATGCATTTCTTTCTCATATCATCCAATTTCTTCCTTTGTTGTTTAGGTACATGGGAATATGCTATGCATCCAAAAAGTATGAAGTGTGCTACAAAAGAACTCATACCTGATCATGCTTCTTGTGGCACTTTATTCATCACACTTTTTGTGGGTGATCTGTTCAAAATATATACAAAACAAGCTATGGCTTCTCCCCAAAAATCATGTGACAAGTTTTTCCCTTTCAACATGATCCTTTCCATATTCATGATAGTTTTTTTTCCTCTCAGCTGCACCTTTCTACTGCAATGTATATCTAGATGAGAGTTGTTGTTTGATGCCCTATTCCTTGCAAAAATCATTAAACTCATTCAAATCATATTTTCCTCTGATCTCAACACTTTAATATGGTATCCACTATGTTTCTCGACCAGTTTTTTAAATTATTTGAACCTCTCAAATGCTTCTGATTTTGTCCCAAGGAAGTAAACCCATGTCTTTCTGCTATAGTCACCTATGAAAGTTAGAAAATAATAACTTTCATCAAGCAACAAACTGTGCATTGGTCCACACAATTCAGTATGAATCAGCTCTAGGGGATCCTTATCTCTATAGGATACACTGACAGAAGTTGTACTTCTCAGATAGACCTTTCTGAAGAGGTATCAAATGCCCCAAATGGATATCGTATGCAAAAGTTACGCCCCTGGGAAGTTGACGTATCAACTACCACCATCGGGGCCTGCAAACCTTTTGGATTTTCATCTTCTAGGGTTAGGGTTTTGGATTTATTTATGTTAAAAAGTCCTTTGGAGCCTCATTGTAATAATCATATTCTTGCGAATGAGCGTAGCCATCACATCTCTTCTCAGAGATAAGCTGCCACCATTCTAGCGAGTTCATTTAGTCTATATTTTTACAGTTCTGTACATTTCTCTCATTAATAGAAATTGTGTATTATTGTATCTTTGTTTTATCTCTGATATATTTATGTTATATTCTTGGATATATAATATATTTTTGTACATTTATTTATTATATCTCTGCTCTCATTTCGTGTCGAAAACAATCCAGATCAAACACATTGGGTATGTGTTTTTGTTGGCCATGTTTGGTCATGATATTGACCACTCCTTTACCCTTCACATTTACAATAAAGTCTGTGCCTAATTTAACTTTTGTTTTTACTAATTCATCCAAATTTGAAATCAAATATCTAATTTTTGTCATGTGATTATTGCATCCACTATCTAAAAGCCATACATCATTTGAGGTTTCATGGGAAGCGATACAAGGAACAAAAATTCTTCATTGTCTTCAAAGGTATTCAAATAATTGAGCATTTTCTTTCCTAGGTTAGCTTGCTTCTTCCTACATTCACTCTTGTTATGACCTAGTTTATTACAATAATAAAATTTAATCTTAGATTTATCATACCTCTGATTTCTTTGTGATCCTCTATCGTCGCTCCTCCTTTCTTGTTATAAATATTCCTCATTGCCTTTTTGGCTCTTTCCTCTACCACCTCTGCCTCTGCAAAGAGAAACCTAAGTCTTAAATGTGTTTTCAAGCGAGGAATTTTCATTTCTGTTGATTCTAGATTCATGGGAGATAAGAGACCCCATCAATTCATCTACGGAGAGTTGGCTCAAATCTTTTGCTTCTTCAATCGTCGTGACTATCGAATCGACTTTTTTGGATAGGGTTCTAAGAATCTTCTCGACTACCTTCTAATCTGGAACATCTTCACCATACACCAATTGATTTACAATTTTCATTACTTAGGTCATGTACTAATCCATTGACTCTGACTCCTTGATTTCTAGAGTTTCAAAATCTCTTCTCAAAGTTTGCAATTTCATTATTTTAACCTTGGCGACGCCCTGATAGGTGCTTTTCAAGATATTCCAGGTGGTTTTTAAGTACCTTGCAAGAGAAATCTTGGGAAAGATGGTGTCATCCAAATCATTTTGAATGAGATGCAATGCCTTTTCATCCTTCGTTTTGTGTTCTCTTAATTGATTTCTCTAGGCATTTTCTAGGGCCTGCTCGGTTACTTCATTTGTTGGTTCTATGAACCCACAAGATATATAATCCTAAACGTACTAAGCCCTCGTCAAATTCATCATTTTTATTGACCATACTTCATAGTTCTTTCTTGTGAAAGAAGGAATCTGGGAAAAGGTATCTCTGCTCGAATCCATTTTCCTCTTTCAATCAAATATGATCTAACAATCTGGCTACTTTATCTTATCAAATAATTATAAGATAATTATAAAACTCCAATATCAAAAAATATGTACCTTTTTGGCACTGTAGACATTTCTTGTGGACTTCTTGACTGGTATTGCAGTCCAAATCCCTTCTTGTAGATGATGACCTTTTATTGCATACTTACTTGTGTGATTGGAATTTTTGACAATCTAGGCGACTCTTTTTTTCTTTATCTCTCTTGTCTTTATTGCTCCACACCAGTGCGTGATCATTTTTTGTCTTTATCAATGTTTTCTCCTTGCAAGACACTGAATCTTTCTTCTGTATGGTTCTAATGCACTCTAATACCAATTTGTTGTTCAGAGGCAAAGGCAAGCACTCGAATGTGAGTTAATGCCACAATGAATTGTTGTTAAGGCAAGAATTTGTTGTTGCTATAGCCACAACGACAATGTAGAATTGTAGAATTAATGTCACCTACAAGACCATAAATCTCTCTTATATATTCAGATAGAAAGATTAATTACATTGAAGTTACAATGATATAACAACCAACTAACCGTAACCAAAGAGGCTAGAAAAACAAACTAATTAGAAAGTGATTGTGTTACTCTAATATTGGTTACTCACAATATTTTTGTAATGTTGCCATGATATATAGCTACTTCAAATCAATGAAATGGTGTTTCAAGATATGCATGAAAGGAATTCCTCGTTCACCATTATGTATCTAATATGTTTTAGATGCCTTATTTTATCAAGCCAAACCTACCACCATTGCATTGGTCTTCATTAGTGATGTGTGTGGTATTCATTTAAGGTGGTCATTGAATCCTACCCTATGATGGGGAGCTTTCAGTAACGGTGACCAATATCAACCCTGGATGCAGCATTAAATGTTGTGTGAGGGTGGGTATGCACGGTCAGATGTAAATTGCTTCAAATTTGATGGTGCATACCTACCTTCACTTAGTATTCAGTATTGTTTAGCAATTCAAATTGTATTCAGTATTGTTTGATAATTTGAATTCACATGGTCTAAACGTTCTACTTTTTTGCTCTTTTCTGACGATTTTTTGAGTTTGAGTTTGCTCGAAATCCGGTGAGGAATGGTTGGATCTGCAAATTTGAGTGGCTAAGTTTGTATAATCAAAGTGCCCCAAAAGTTTTTCAACATGCTGAATCTATTTATGTATTCAAAAATGCAATTTAAACAACAAAAAATAACGATTTTGTCAACATTTACATCACCAGATTCTGACCAAAAAAAACTCAAAAGATAAAACGTTTAGCTAACTACGTTGCTTCAAATCTGACGAATGCATACCCACCCTCTGCAAGGTACTTAATGTTCACCCTGAAGAGACCGTAGCAGGGACCAGAAGAAACTGTAGGAAAGGAAGTTGCTCGCTTCTACACCACTGGTGCTATGTTATGCTCTGCGTTGCTGAAGTAAATACCACATGATCATGGACACAGTTTCTGACTGTAAGCTTTGAATCCGTGTAGCTTCATACACATCCATATTGAAGTCAATCTAACTGAGAAAACAAAGTGATTAGAAAAAAACAAAGCACATAAGATTATTGCTTCACCCATGGATCTACATCCCAGCCTCGATAATACAAAATCTGTAGCATAATCTTTTGAAATATTAAGGTCGAATCTTAAAACAACGAAATATACCAACTAATTTAGATTTTATGTAACTACTTGCCTTCTCGAAATTCTTCAAACTGTTTCCACTTACAGTGTCTTCTTGCATCCAATCCTCCTTCTATGCCTCCTGCCCCTCAAACTGTTTCCACTCCCGGTGCCTTCTTGTCTATATCAGTTATAAGTGACAAGTATGCGTGGAACTAGGAGGCTGACTCCATTACTGGGAAGATGACGTCCTCAGCATTCAATGACTGGAAGCTTCTAGAAGATCATATATAACACATGATTTGGTTTCAGTGAATATAGTTGAAAAGGAGTGGGCTAATTAGGAAGCAATCTTTTATTTTTAGTTATTTTTTAGTAGATTTTTGGGTTGTTCATTTTTAAGTTTTTGTTTAATTCAGAATTTTGATCGATTTTCTGAACATTTGGATTGGTTTAAAATGAGACAAAACATTTCGGATAAGGATCTAAAATGCATGAAACTTTGATCCATACAAAACTCAAACAATCCCTAAAAAAATCTAACCAAATTCAGACTCATTTTATTTTACTCTATTTACTCTACAATTACCCTACTCGCTCGCTGAAAAAACATTTTGTATGTTTTATGGATTAAATTTGGTTTCAAGAACATCGTTAATTAAAAAACGTTCTATAATATAAAAACCCGGTAAAGTTAAATATATGTTTCATCGAACGAACACCATAACAATCCCACAAAACAAGTTGTTATCATAAAGAATCCTTCTCTGATAAATTTAATGAAAATATGCTGGACATAAAAGAAATTGTAAAATACTAAAATTTATAATAGACTCCTTTATGTCATAAAGTTTTGGATACACTTTTAAATAAATACAGTATAGGATGGAAATAAATGTCATGTTATTGTTATTGTGATTCAACTTACTTTTAAAAATACAATATATGATGGAAATAAATGCCATGTTTTTTTTTGTTATTTTAGTTATTCATGTTAATTATTATATTTTTTTGTTTGTTATATTAATCATGTTAACTGTTTTTATTGTTATTCATTATCGATGTTTATCTATTCAAATAAATATTTTTTAAATTTTAAATTATAAGTATTATTGAGTTGAAATTTTAATATTTTTTATAATTTAAATAATATAAATTGTAGTATAAGTGTTTTTTAATCTAAATTTGTATTGAAATAAATGTAATTGAAAGTAAAATGTTTACAAATAATTTATATCATTAAAAATAGAAGGGTTATTATTTGAGTTTTTGAATGTTTTGAGATAACATCACGAGACAAATGAATTGGGATGTGTTCTTTTTTTTTTTTGTTTAAGAAAAACAGAAAATAAAATTACAACTGCATAGAGGCAAGCATTCGCGTAGCTTGTAACCCAAACATTTCTTACATTAAAATTGGGATGTGGTAATGATATCAAAATATAGAGTGCACTCCACATAGGGAGCAAATATATTCACATAACATTACAATTTTTAATAGTCTTGATATCAAAATAATATACTGCGCTTCCAACATGGAACCGATATGTTCAAATAATATTCAGTGGCAAAGCTTCATTTGCTTCGAGAATATATGCAGAGCATTAAGTAGGCATGCCATGAAGGTCAATCAAACTATTCAGAATCATCACTAAGTGACCATCAAAAGTTGTTTTTCAAAAACCAAAAAAGAGCCAAAAGTAATTATATTTGGAGCCAAGATGTGAGAAGAACGTCATGGAAGGCAGCTCAAAAGGAATTTTCAAGATTTTCCATGTTCCATGGTCCATTTCCTAACCAAGCTTGGAGAGTTGGATTGTTTCCTCGTTTTTCTACTTGTAGACATGTGTAAAAGAGATATAAGTGAAAAGGGAAGTTGTGTGTTGCATTTCCTGCATAATCTATTGAAGAGTGTAGTTATGCAATGATGATGCACCTGTCATCCAATTTATACTAAGGAGAGAGTCTCCATAAATGTGCAATTTTGAGATTCCCCTTTTTGGATGGTGAGGTTGAGTGCCATCTACTCATTGAGGTTATTTATGGTCGACCCAACCCTAGCAGAAAAAACAACTTTAATTTCATCAGAGAGGTAAATTATACCCTCTTTCCCACCTAAAGTCAGGTGACCTTGTGTTGCTCCATCAAAAAAGGCCCATGGGGGAATCTTTTAGGATCAAGTGAGCCATCTCAAGGGGTTGCTAGTTTCTCAGGGGACTTCTATGAATGATGGAGATGATGTCCAGACTTCTCAAGGCACGAGGGATGTAATCTCGACATTCTTTGTTGTTATCTCTATAGAGAAGTAGAAAACTTTCTTCAGCTTCCATCCTCCCATCTTTTAGAGTATTGTTATTTTTTTCTAGGAGGCCAGAACAAGAGATATGTTTTCAGATGAACCCAACTAGAGAAATCGGTACATTATCTACCTGATTTTTTTTAGATTCCCTTCAATGCCCACGTAAGGGTGATCTAGTATACAAGAATAAATTCTACGACATATTTGACAAGAACTAGTCGACCAAGTTTGGATAGCCATCGATTACATCAGGAATTTACTCTCTTTTCATTTTTTGCAATTATCCATAACGAGTCATATTTGAAGTATCCACAAGCATTGAGAGTAAGGCCTAAATACTTCATTCCATCATTCACTTCAAATATTTGGGTGTCAAGCGTATGGGATATTGCAATCTATTCGAGTACCGATAATCCCCATACATACAGAGATATTTTTTCCTTGTTTATGGTCATCTTTGTAGCTTTGTAGAAGAGGTTGAGAATCTCATTCAAGGATTGCACATATATTAGGTTTCATTCATAAATGATTATTGTATCATCCATGAAAAAAAGGCGTGTCATCAAAAACCAAGTTCAAACTGAGATACCTTTCAAATCCCCATAGTTAGAGGCAGAGTGGATGAGCCTACTTAGACCTTCTATAACAAGGAGGAAAAGGAGAGGAGAGAATGGGAATCCTTTCCTAATACCTCTCTCATCTTTAAAGAACGGGGATGTTGAGTTGTTGATCAAAATGGTGAAAGAAGTGGATGAAATGCAATTGAGAAACCGGATGACAAATTAGTGGTAGAATCCCAGTTGAATGGGAAGGAGCCTCGGGTATAACCAGTTGACTCTATCGAAGGCCTTGGAGAGATCCACCCTTAAAGTGAATACTTTTTTTCTTTTCAAGATGGATGGAGTGAATCCCCTTGAGCCAGGCCTATTACATCATGAATTTGTCACCCATGAAGGAATCCAAATTGTTTTGGGGTGATCAGATCCGAGAGGAAGAAATTTAAGCATTGGGATATGGTTTTGGTGATGATATTATAAATATTATTGTAGAGTGAATGGGCCTGAAGAGATCAGGAAGGACGGAGGCGAGGGAGGATTCAAATGGATCTTGAATTGCTTCTTCAAATTGATATGCAGGAGGAAAGCTTAGCTGGACAACTTCACCTCCATAAGGTGGGAGCAAACACAACAATGTCTCAACCTGTTGTGATTCATCATAATTGTTCTTTCTCTTTATGGACATGCCCCTCCATCGCCTCTTCATCACAAGGGGATTAATCCTTAATGCAGAGTGCTTTGTTTGCTTTCTTTCAAAAGGATATGTTGCATCCAAGGGATCTTCTAATATTTATTTACTTCCAAAGTCATGGAATAAAGTATAATCAATATCGTCAAAATGGTCACAACTCATCATGTTGTCTCCTTGATGTGGAGGAGAAGCATAGGCCTGGATGGTTTCATCAAGTGGAAGGGAAGATGTAAGCACTTCATCTTCATCAAATGTCCCATCCGGATCTACAACATGATAAACTTTATCAAGATCTTCTTGGTAACTTTCTTCAAGCATTTCATATTCTATTGTTTCATCATCCATTTGAAAACCTTTGTCGAGCGAATTATATGATAGTAATTGTGACATAAATTATCAATCCGGAGTCGTAATCTTATGAGATGTACGCAAAGTATATGCAGGGTAAGAGGATTTCTAATCTATGCCAATGATTGAAAAGAAACATGTTAAACTATTGTCGTTGGAT
>JASDQU010337626.1:0-12563 GCA_032191745.1 Picea mariana | reverse complement strand
TCTTATTCCATCATAAGTTGGACACAATGCTCCAGGAGTCCTCCCTTTGAAATGGAGGATGTACTCCTATTTATACAAAAATTTAAGATAAATTAGATCCACAAATGTCTCATTTGGTTACAACCATGTGCTCACACCTATCAAGTGATATCTCTACAAATCCTCTAACAAATATTTCTTTCATGATTAATCTCCATCCAAGATACTTGAGTAGATCTCCAAATCTTCATCAAATCTTCAAAGGGTTGAAGAGGAAATTCGAATTTTAGGCTTGATGGTCAAATTTGACTTGGTTGGAGTCTTCAAATACACCTATAAACATCATGAAACTCATCTCACTTTCATATATAAGTGTAAACATGTCATTTTTCCAATATTTAATCATAAATTCACTCAAAAACACTAAAATAGATGCATTGGAAAATAATATGTATAAAACCCATGTAATCATGAAAATGGTTTAATGTAAGGGTATGGGAAAGCAAAATATGGTTAAAAGTGAAGTGAAAGTGAATTGAAAGTGAAGTGAAATGTTGGTAAAAAGATGGTACTTTGGCGACCCAACAGTGCACAGTAATCCACTTGATCTGAAAAGATCTATGCTAAAGAAAGGAAGGACATATCTGAAGAAAAGAAGCGAGATTTGAACGCTTTGTGCTCTAAGAAAGGTAAAAGTGGAAGTTTCTGAAGAAGAGAGGTCAGATCTGTAGAAAAGAAGTAAGATCTGTAAACTCCATGCTCTAATAAAGGTAAGAATAGTTAAAAGGTATTAGATCTAGAAGCTTTGTGCTATATAGAAGTAAAATAAGTGAAATTTTTTGTTTCTAGAGTATGGATCTAGGTATGTTTGATAGATTATGTCCTGGCTTGAAAACTAGGGCTCTGATAGATGAAAGAAAGCTTGATATGAATAGATCTGATAAGAATAGTGATAGATATGTTATACCTATGCATAGAAAGAATGTTTGGACTAACAAATGGATGCAGGATCCTTGAAAGATTTTTTTGCAGAATAGCTACCATGATCCTAGTGCGTAGTATAGAAGAAGTTGGGGATCATTTAAAAGGAAGAGAGGATTAACGTTATGTTACAGTTGTAGAATACTGGGACATCTAGCTAAGGACTTCCCTGGTGGAAGACCTAGTTGCCTTTGTTGCAAAGCTTTGGACCATGAAGTATTGGATTGCCCTGGAATGATTGCTAAGCTCGAAAGAATGAATCTGAATGAAGAAAACCCTAAGGCAGATCCATAAATAGTAGAACCCTAGCAAGAATCAGAGAAGGTATTGCTGCAGATGAAAGACACCTTGAACGATCACTGACATGTTAGGCTACCGGAGATATTTAAAGAAAAAGAATGCATTGAAGCAAGAATAGGAGACTTCGACATTGACTCTGTCCTTGATGAAGAAACACCAGTGAACATTATGCCAGAAAGAACTTGGGAAGCCACAGGGAAGCCTGATATGACCCCTTCATTAGGAGGAATAGGACTATTAAGAGGAAAACTGGTGAACCTATGTAGAAGGCTCACTCAGATATTTATGAATGTCAATGGAACTTCGACAGAAGAATATTTTGATATTATCAAGTTTATTGAGGATAGCGCCCCATTTACTATGTTACTTGGAAAACCTTGGATTGAGAGAGATCAAGCCAGAAAGAAGGAAGAAGAAAAGGTATTACAACAGAAGAGACAAGAGCTAAAATATTTCATGACCAGAAGGATCGTGCAATTGATTGAAGATCAGGACAACAAATCGAAGATATTTGACACTAGAAGCCCAGATATCAAAACTGCAATAACATTAAAGGACTCATAGAAGATTGAAGTATTTGTCTCAGATATAGAAGAAGTACTACCCCCGAGTCTTATGAAAGAATATCAACAACATGAAGTGACTATGTCCAAGAAAAATGAGAATCAAAATGAGAAAAGAACCACCGAGACAAAGCTCATGGGGAAGAAGGCAAGAAAGATGACTAAGAAGAAGGCTAAGATTGAAAGGTTACATCAGGTTCCCAAGGGTACATCGCAGAAGGAAAAATTGCATTATTTGAACTTCGCCGAGATATTAGAATAGCGACATAGGCCACTTCACCATGGTGAAGCAATATAGCCATTAGAGGCTGATATACCCGTTCGACTACCACTCCGAATGGATCGAAAAGCATTGATGGCTCATCACCAGACCATCAGACCTTGCTATAATGGACATAACATGAATTAATGAGGCTCATACCCGTTGCAAAGAAAACTGTTTCCAAGATTGCCTATTTATCTCGTTGCACCATGACCGAAGAACACTTTTGCCAACTGAGAATTTGAAGCCCACAGACTAGCGAGTGTATACAGTGATCATCGCGCCCTTGTTGTTCATTCCTGAGTAGTGTCTGAGATCATTGTGACCCTGATAATTTATCTCGAGCACGTATGTCCGTAGAGCTTAGTGTACTTGAAGAATCTACAAAGGAAGTACTCGCTGATCTCAGGACTGGGAAAATCATGTCGGAAAGAAGGATGTCTGCAAGTGTGCAAGCATCATCAACAGGAGGAGTCCAAGCTTCCCCATCGACTGCTTACGGAGCAGGAACTTCCAGAATTGCGACAGAGATAAGAATGAATCAAATAGATGACATTGCGAATGCCAAGAAGATTATGAGCATTCTAACTACCTACCTACCCCCTCTAAGCGGCACCATCAATCGAGACAGTGTGCCCAAAGATTTTGACTATGCTTTGTTCACGACGTACCTACCGAAAGGGATACGCTCAGTTCAAGCTGACCAGGATAAGCTCGCAGTGTTGAAGTTCAGTGACTTCAACCTTAGTGACAGGAAGGCTTACAACATACTCTCCCCGCACAAGTATATGACCAAGACTAAAGGAAAAAAATTGAATATTATCCTGCAGCCATGGACCCAAAACCTCGTCCAGTCCACACTGCTCAATGTGATGAAGATACTGCACTTCGGACGACATCGGGAGGTGAATGAATGTGTAAAGTTACTACTGTCGTGCTATCACAAAGGTTACTTATAGTTGAACTGTCACATCACTGTGGATTCAACCTTGATGAATCAAATCACAAGGCTGAGCATGCAAGGCCCTGATCCACATGATTTTTACCTTGGAAAGACCTTAGATCAATCATTAGCATAGTGAATCAAATAGACTTATGCCGATGTCGAGAAGGGCACGCGAGGTTACAAGGTAACCTCTATCCAGAACGGTGCAGTGCACCTCGCATGTCAGCTGATCGCAGGCAAGATAGTTCGCAAGAACCGACCCACCCAAGTGACTGGATTCGTAGTTGACCTCGCAGGAAAGTGCGCGGAGGGACTATAGATGAATTGGGCACAATACCTTGTAAACCAGTTGGATATTGATTGCAGAGAAGCGTAAGACCAAGGGCATGAGTTCCACTTTAGCTGGCTTCTCATCCTAATCGCATTCGTTGCATGGGAAATGTCGGAAGGTGTGACCTTCCCCGACATCGAGCCCTTCAAACCTATGGCCATGAAGTTCTGTATGCTATGGTACTCTAATGATATGAACAATCAATGGAAGTTCAATGCCATCTTCCATACGTACTACAACCAGTTGAAAAAATCCATCCAGTCCGAGCTCCGAATGGCCCCGAATACCCTCCACAGGTTTCGACCCTTAATGAAGTTCAATGTGGACCACCACTTCATTTATATAATAGCGCGCGCTGATGAGCACAAGTAGCAGTTGCAGTCATATTTCAAGATAACAGAGGAAGACTCAGAATAAATCACTAAGGAATGGTCGGTGAACCTCCTTGTTTCAACCAACCCTGTGGAGTTGTTTGATGTAGATAGCCCAGAAGCTTCGCATGATACACCCTGGCCAAGCAAGATGAAGAAGCTTGAAGAGGTTCATGAAATAGACAACACATCTGTGAGGAATGCATCCATTTCAACAGATGAAGGGGGTGATGGCTAAGAGATCGAAGGTGCAGAAATTGAACAACAGAAAGGAAAAGTACCACCACCTAGGGACAAAGAGGACTCATCGAAGAAAAGGAAGGTTTCACCTCTGAAATCTTCCTCCCGGAAGAAACCTAGAACCCCTGTAGCCAAGATGCAGACTACCCTCACATTGGATGATTTTAATTTCATCATTGCAGTTGTGAACGATGCTTCACAGGAGGTATTAGAGAAGCAGGAGGCAAAGCAGGAGCAGATGTATAATTGCATGAAGATTGAACTCCAAGTAGTGCAACAAACACTCCAGTGTAGCCATGCAGTCTCCACTGTGCCACTGACAACAGGAACAATAGAACCAGGAGATGAGCCAACCCAATTGCACCAGATCACCGATAAATTTGAAGCTCATCTTCAACGAGCTCAAAAAGAGACAACGCAAGCCATCCAGGCTTTGACACAGGTACAGGGAGTACTTGTCGAGAAGTGCAGTGCTGGTGAATGAGAAAAACTTGCTCTTCAAGCATAGTGGGACAACGAGAAAGCAGAGCTACATCAGAGTAAGGATCAGTTGATCACAGATCAAATATAAGTAAAGGAACTGGTCAGCAGAGCACTTCACTCTGTGACCTTCATAGAAGTGAAAGATGAAGAACGAATTCCATAGTAGGTGGCACAGCTCGAAGAAGTGATCCAACAACTATAGTAGCGCATCGTAAACCTGGAACTTCGTATTGTGCCCAAGACCCCTCAAGAAATCAGAGACCTAAGAGAGGCAATTTCTCACAACGTAGTTGGAAGAATGAAAGCTCTTACCTTGGAGTGCAAGCAGCTGATCTCTAGGAGTGCTCAGATGTATGAAAACCTCATAGAGAATCCAGAGTTACAAGCATTGGAGTCGCAGCTCCAAGAAGCGAAGTAGCATGTAGATATGTTATAGGCGCAGCTAAAGGCCTTGTCACCAGTCAAGAGAATGAAGAGGTTTCCATAGCAACGCATGACCCAACAACAGATCCACACGATCCAGACCAAAGTGATGGAAGTCTCTCAACGACTTCAACCAGTGCAAGAGAAGGCATGCCAACTGTTCACTGAAGTTGAAAGACAAGGAGTAGAACTTGAAAAAGTTGTGAGTGCACCAGAACAATGCCTAGAAGGACTAGTCAATGATGCACTCATTCAGGAGTTCACTGAGCAAGAAGTAGTAGCATTGCAGTAGGTCGAAGCATCTCGAGCCAATCTTGAGGCTTTTGAAGAGGAATTTCTCAGACCAGAGTGACTCGAGATGCGTCATAGGTGAGTGTTGGGGGCCTGTTGGCCCTTGACCAAGTTTTGAAGTTACTTGGTCATATTTGACCGTTTTTGGGACTTCGACAGCCTGTCGAAGATGGAGCGCCAGACGAAGCAGAGATCAAGGGATCTCAGCCCACTTTTGGGTTTTGGGAATATGTAATGGGAAAGGGATGTTGGTCTGTGGGTTTACCCATGCTTAGGCCCATTTTGTATGTATAAATAGACATATAGGCATCTAGTAGAGAGAGAGGGATGGTATTGTATCTATGTGATATAGGCTAAGTTCCAAGAAGGGATCTGTGTGATCAAGAGCTTTGTGCATTCTGTATAGACTTGCAGAGCTTAGTGCAAGTCCCTGTGTGAAGACATAGAAGGCTTTGTGATGAAAGACAAGGAAGAATGATCTAGCAGGCTGCGCAGATCTTCTGTCCTATGCGAAGTAAGGGTTCCTATGGCTTTGTTCTTGTAACCGATTGGCCAACGATAATAAAGAAGAAGAGTTGGTGGACGTAGCCCCAGGGTGGGGGTGAACCACGTAAATATGTGTGTTATGCTTTGTGCCTTGACTTGTTGTTCTTATCTCTGCTTTTGCTAAGTGCTTTGATATATTTATATGGATACATTTATGCTTTGTGCTTATTAGATAGGTATACATAGTAGATCTGATATGTATGAAGATACTTAGTGCTGAACTACTGGATCTGACCTGTTTACTATTGCTAAGTACTAATTTACCTTAGATCTAAGTGACTACTACGATGCTCTGTGCTATCTGCGAAGTATAATAAAGACTCAATATTGATGGATAATTGATGCTAAGTGCTCTATAAGCGATATAATCACAGATCTGTGTCCCAGCTAAGGTTGTAGACATTTGAGTCCTGCAACCACCCCTGCCTCTACCTCGGGTGAGACTTGATCTACTTCGCAGGTGTTGCCGAAAGGGCCAGTAGTTAGGGATTTTTTGGTGCACTCTTGTAGCGTTGAACCCTGCATTTGCCCCTGTGCCAACACCATGTCACAATTAGGTCTTTGATTGTGGTTTAATCCTACATGGTATTAGAGCCATTATTGTGAGGGAATATTCAATTTTATTTCAGGTTTATAAATCATATTGGATAGACCATAGAGAATTATGGATCAACCATCTTCTTCAGTGATCTTGAAACCCTTCAACTACTTTGAGTGGAATCCCAAGATAAGATATTCTACTTCGAAGAAAGGGTTTGTATAAGATCACCATGGGGATTGAGGTCGAGCCTAATTCAACCATAAAAAAATCAAAATACTTCAATAGAATGGATGAAGCCCATGGGATACTGTTCTTGAGAATATATCCATATCTCCTCTTTGATGTCGATACTTTCAAGACTCCTAACGATGTTTGGACAAAGTTGAAGGATTTTCTAGGAAAACACGACAATCTAAGAAGTCATCATCTAGAGAACGATCTACATGCATTGAATCCAATATATTTCGAGACCCTACAAGACTACTTCTATAAGTTTAAAACTTTTCTTTCTCATGTTAAGGCTTGTGTAATTGATAAGAAAGATGAACAATTAATATTTTCAATTCTAACAAAACTAGGACCAAAGTATTTTGTCTACACTTGTTCTTTTCATACTACCAAGTTAGCTATGGGGTCTACATGGAATATTCCATCCCTAGATGATTTCATGGAGTCACTTATCCATGAGAAAACAAAGCTCATCCAAATAGGGGAACTAAATAATTCCAATCCCCATGTGCTTATAGCTCAAGGAAGTTCAAAGAAGAATAAGTAGAAGAACAAGGCTAAGAAGGAGCAAGCGAACAAGAATGAAGGTACACAAAATTCCATAGATGAGAGTTGGAGTTCCAAGGCATAAAAGGGAAATAAGGAGAATACCAAGTGTTCCTATTGTAACAGGGGGTTCCATACTAAGAGTTATTGCATGAAAATTACCATAGATCTCATGGCACAAACACTTGAGCAACATCACCTCGAGGATTGTGTTCCAGTTAATGCAAGGAAAAATCCATCATCAGAAAGAGGTAATGGTCATGAATTACTTGCTATTCCATCTTATCCTAATACTTGGGTGCTTGATTTAGGGGCTACCCATCACATTGCCTCATTGGATATACTTTTATCATACTTGGAGACTTGTTCCAAATCACTGATCTTCATGGGAGATGATTCTCCTGCTGCAGTGTGCGGTAGGGGTAGAGTTGATCTAGACCATAGATTGATCCGGATTATTTTCGACACGAAATGAGAGCAGAGATATAATAAAGAAATGTATAGAGATATCTTAGATATCCAATAATATAACATAAATGCATCAGAGATGCAACCATAAACTCAGAGATATAATAATACACAATTTTCAATTAATGAGTGAAAATGTACAAAGACTGTAAAAAATACAGAGTGAAAGACTCGCTAGAATGGCAACAACTTATCTCTAAGAAGAGATGTGTCTGCTACTCGCATTCACAAGAACATGATTTTAAAATGAGGCTCCAAAGGCCTTTTTATCATAAAGAAAATCCAAAACCCTAACCTCAAAAGATGAAAATCCAACAATTTTGTGGACCTCATTTTGGGTAGTTTGGTGTATCAACTTCCTGATGGCGTAACTTTGGCATATGATCTCCGTTTGGGGCACACGATAGCTCGTTGGAAATGTATAGTCAAGGAGATTCATTTTGTGGGCTCAATCAGAGCCTTCGACTATCATTGAGAAGCTAGATCCCAAAAAACCTTCATTTAGGCCATCAAAATGTCCCCAGAAGTTAAAAACTGCTAAAAATAGTAAATTACCAAAATAATAAATCCTCCCTCCTTAAAAAGAAATGGTCTCCATTGTGTTGAGTGCCTGAGGGAGAGGGAAAAGCGTTTGCTGAATCTGCATCTTGGTGAGTTGCTTGCCTTGCTGGAGATGTTGCACTGCTTGGTTTGTGGAAGGCTATCACAAACCTGTTGCTGGCGGGGTTGAATCTGTTCAACCAATCGGGCTACATAAGATGACTGTGTGTAGAAGGAATATTTGCGCTTTGTTGCAGTCATGTCGACCCACTTATGTTGGATAGAAGGTTCTTGGGCCGAGGCTGTAGTGGTTGCAGTATCCTTCTGTTCACCTTTTGAACAGATTGTGAAGAAGATGAATTTTGTATTATGAGATACTACCTTGTGACACTTTTTAGGTGGGACAGTAGTTGGAACTACCTCTGGTATTTTGTAGAGATGAGCCCCCAAAGTAACAATGACACTACGGTGTCGAGACTCATAAACAACATGGAGTTTCCACATATATGGATAGCCCAATATAACATCACAAACATCTAGTGGGGAAAAATCACATAATACCTCATCCTTTAAGGGATGGATGTCATATGACAATCGAAACTCCTGGTTGAAACGAAGATTTCATCCTTGATGAAGCCACCCGATGTTGTATTGCTCGGGTGGGGTGTTGTTGACAATCCCAACTATTTGATGACCTCTGCTAAGATGAGGTTCTTCTGGCTTCCACTATCAACAATAAAATACAATGAGGTCCCCTTCACCCACATCTGTGAATGAAAAGGTCGCGACAATAGTAGCGGGGTCTGCGTCGATGATCTGTCTTTTACCGGTATTTTCAGAATCAAATTCTGAATCAGGTTTCGGCTCCTTGTCTTTGATCTCAGCCACCAATGAATGTTTTGAGTGACATTCATCGGTGTCGTGCCAGGGGATTTTGTGGAAATCACACCATTTTCCAATGTCATTCCTCGTCTTCCCGTGACCCTTCTTTTCCTGTGGCTTAGAATGGTTTTCAGGAAGTTTTTTATTAGGGCCATCTTTCTCATACTTTGGTTGTTGTGGATTTGCAGATCTGAACTATCGTTTGTTTTGGTGCCTAAATTTCTACTCGATTTTAACAACATATCGATACGAAGCACCGAGTGATGACATATCCATAAAATCCATTTCAGTTTGGATGTATCTGTGTAGATCCCCGCGGTATTTTAGAACCAAATTTTGCTCGGAGTCTTTGATACCCAGCTTGGTGCGCAAGGTATGGAAGGTATTGGTGAACTCCGACACTACTTGGCCCCTCTCTTGCCGCAGTGTGGTCCGTCTTCCTATCCCCTTTGATTGTTTCTGCATAATGTTTTGGATATATTTCTTGTTATGTTGTTTTGGAGCTTGATCCCTTTTCTCTCTGATTGTATCCAAGTTCGGACTTGTCATGATGAGGCTTTTGATTGCTGATAATGTCATCCAAAACTTTTGAGTTGTTCTACATATTTTTATTTTGAATATCCTTTCTTAATGTGACAATCTCTGCTTCCAAATTTACAATGATCCTTTCTCTTTCTTCTAGCTGTTCTTTGAGTGTTTCTTCAATTATTTTATCTTCTTCTATTTCAACCTTCAAATTTGTGATCATTTATTCTAGTTCATGAGTGTCTTCTTTCTTTTCTAGTTCTTCTTGTAGCTTTTTTTCTTTTCTTCTTTTCTCTTCTTATAACTTCTCTAGCACACAACAATTCTTCTCGGTAGTCAAATTCTTCCTCTTCATATTCTTCTTCGGTGTCTTCTTTATCAGAGTCTTCTATTGCCATGAATAGAACTCTTTCTGTCTCACTGCCACTGACTTCATATTCATCTGATGAGGAGATGCCTTCTTTGGTGCATAAGCTTTTCGTGAAAGATTTCTTTGTTGTTCTTTTTCCTTTATATGTTTGTTTGCTATTTGAGTAATCTTCATCATTCCTCTTATTTTTCTTTTGAGGACATTTGTTATAAAAATGAGCAATACCATCACAATTAAAACAAATCAATGGAAACTTACCTTTATATCTGCCATTGGTTCCCTTGTTCAATCTTCTGACAAAGTTGGCCATTTATTCATCATCTTTCGAGATGTCACTGTTGATGCTATGTTATTTTTCCTTTTCCTTTCCCTTTTTCTTTGACCTTTTGGATTCTTTGAAAGATGCTTCTTTTATATCTGGATTTTCCTGTTCAGTTCTCATTTCATATGTTGTGACGATTCTATGTAGTTCGTCTGTGCTTATTGAGTCTAGATTTTCTCTTTCTTCTAGTGTTGATATCTTAGGATCAAATCTCATAGAGAGAGATATTAGTAGCTTTTGAACAATTACAGATTCTTTAATTTATTCTCCCAATCCTATGATTGCATTTACTGTTTCATTGACTTGTAAGAAGTAAGCTGCAATATTCTCATCTTCCTTCATCTTTATTTGTTCGAACTGACCTTTATAAGTTTGAATCTTTGCTACTTTGACTTTTGAATCTCCTTCATAAATATTTTGAAGCTCGTCAAAAATATCTTTAGCAGATTTACAATGTATAACTTTGGTGTAAACTGATTCACAAAGACCATTTAGAAGTGCATTTGTGGCGTTGGAATTATTTTACCCGAGTTTTATTTCTCTTTCGTTTGTCGATGAAACTGTTGGCTCTTTGTATCCATCTACAACTGATTGCCAAATTTCAAATCCCCGTGCCTATATATATGTTTTCATCCTTGTGCTCCAAAATGCATACTTCTGTCCGTCAAACTGTGGTATTCCAGTTTTATACATGTTGTTTCTCTCCATGATCTACCTTTCAGTGGTTAAACTGATTTCTGAAGGAACCTGCTCTGATACCAATTGTTGGATTACTGAGAGGGGGGGTGAATGAATAATAGAGAAATTTAATCCTTTTTAACCATATCAAGCAAGTGTTATATCAATGTAACATTATCATCCAATAATTTCAGAGTAAATAAACAATGAACACATGAGCAATCATACACGTACACAGTGCACCAATGTTTTTACGTGGAAACCCAAAGCATGAGAAAACCAAATAATGATTTTTATTATATGTATTTAAGAATTACATTCATTGGAAGCACCAACTTCCTTTGTTTTCCAGTTGCAATTGGAAGGAGGCTCCAACTCCCTAGTTTCTTAGGCTACAACCCGAGGGAAGCTCCAACTCCCCAATTCTCTGGCTACAACTAGAAGGAGGTTACAACCCCCTATGTTCTCTGGCTACAATCGGAAGGTGGATACAACCGCTTGTCCTTGCCCCGTCCAACCACTCTGACGTAGAAATAGAATTATGGAACCACTATCACACTATCACTATGAGACATACTATTGTAAACCTGTACCAAACAACCTATAACAACTTGTACCAACAACCTGTGCCAACATGTACCATACATCAACCTATACCCAACATGTGCCTCAACCAAAATCCCTCATCAATTTCATCATCCAAATCTGATTTGTAACTCTATAATAGACTTGGTGTATATGATCACATACCTGCAGACCTTCCTTAACTTTAACAACAAGACACTACCATTTTCATAAAACTTTACTTTAGTCTCACATGACTAATTTTTGATTAGTCAACAACCCTAACTTGAAATAATCATAACTATATATCTGTAATGAATGAAGATCTGAAAATAGTACACAATGTTCTTCAGTGTCTCTTATGCAATTCCTCTAGGTTTCACTACTTGGAACCTCTCAGAAAAGGAGTTATAGCAAAAATGACATACCTTTTTGAATTCTGGCTTATTCTAGAGAGAAAACTTGTAGAGCGTGCCCCACACTGAATATTTGTTGTATGGATCTGAAAATGATACAAAGAATAATACAAAATGTACTCTAACCAATAATTTTTTTCTTACTGAATTTGGATATGTTATGAATAATTTATGATGTTTTTACCTGAAACACATGTTTTAGACTAGTTTAAGGACTAGCCACAAACCCTATTTTCCACGGAGTGTAACTCCAAAAATACAACGACCCACAATCTGAAATTTTTATCACAACTACTTGGATATGTTTCCTCAACGACCTCCCAATTTCACGATCTGAATCATTCTAAAAAAAAACTTTATTGCGAAAATGGTGAGATGACCTGTAAATAACATACCTTAGAAAGCATCATCAAAATAATTTATCCTCCCTTGAATTTCGGTCTTCTTTACTTCACCTTTCCTCTAAAATTCGGATTAGATATCCTTTGGTTACCTCAGTCACTTGTAGATATTCAATATGCTCAAGTGTTATTAAAATGAGAGGGCCTTGCCTCTTATTTATACTTTCAGGTAGCTTCCTCAAGGGGTTACCTTTTAACCATCTTAACCCACTTTCCTTTTTTATCCACTTTGACTTATAGTACACTCATCAATTCACTTTATTATTTACCTTCTAAAATCTCTTAAAGCACTTTCCTTATTTTAGGGCTAACCCACTTCTAACCACTTGTCCACTTAGTAATTTCTCCATTAAATTTATTATTTAA
>JASDQU010337624.1:0-12454 GCA_032191745.1 Picea mariana | reverse complement strand
TCTCAGAATGAACTTCGCCTTCATCTTGGCGATCATCCGATCCCAGCTTTTGATCTTCTGTTTGCTTTTGGAACGTCTGTCCGCCTGCAGATCGTCCCACCATAAGGCTGCATGTCCTTTCAGCTTCATGACGGCATGCCTTATCTTCTTGTCCTCTTCGATATCCTCATAATCCAAGTAGGTGTCGAGTGCTTGGACCCAATCCAACAACTCCTCTGCGTTTATACTCCCCTCATAAGTCAGGATGTCCATTTTGGTCTTCGAGCTCATCCTCGAAATGGCTCTGATCAACCTCTCTGTCGAGGCATCTTCTGCTGAGACCTCTTCTTCAGCATGTCCAGCTTCCTCCTCCACCTCAGAGTCGTTGAACTCCACTGCACCAGCTCCACGTCTCTGTGCAGTCTCCATCTCCTCAAGTCTCACTCTGAGATCTCACATCTGGCGCTCCATCTCAGCATTACCTGCTGGCCTACCTCTTCTTCGGGAATCCCTGTCCTCACGATCAGGCGATTGCCTCTCTCTTCTAGGCGGCATTATGTATCTACTCCTCTCTGCTATCTGAACAAAGAGAACTCCTCTTCCAACTCTGATACCACTCTGACGCAACGTGCCCCTCAGCGAGCAGTCACTCCCACTAGGACCTTCTTCGCTCTCAGGCCCAAAGAGTCCAAGCTCTTCCAACTCCTCTCGGGAGTCTTCGTCACCCACAGGATACTTCTCGGCGATCCTCCCTTTCGCAAATCGGGAGATCGGACCTCGCGATATCGCGAGACTCACAACAACGTTCTCGTGCAATCAAATGTCGAACCGTGAATGCCGATGGTCAATGGTCATCGCTTTGGGATATCGCCACTGGCGATGCCAACCACTTAACTCTCCGAACCTTGAACGCCGAGGTGCCGAGTCCTCGCTACAATGCCACCTGTACCCCACTATGCCTCCGAGGTTCCACACTGCCACGCCAACCTCGGGGTTTCGCGGATCGCGAATCCACAAAGCAAAGTTCCCTTGCTGCTGGAAACCTCGAATGCTGAAACCCCGATATGCTGGATTTGTGCCACCTGTCCACGCTCAAATCGACGGTTCCGATCAGATCGGGAAATCGTGACTCACGATTTCGACGTGCATGTAACTCTTGCACTCGCCAACCCCGATATGCCGATATGAAAATAGCCAACGGATTCCTCCGTGCGCCCGCGAGTTAACTCCCTTGCAGCTCCTTCGCGATCTGACGGTCTGTGGGGTTTCGAAGATCTACCTGACAACTTCAAGTCATCGATTCTCTTCCTCTTGAAGAGTTCTCCGCTTCACCACCTTCGTTCTGTGCAAGCGAAGAAAAGGGACTATCCCTCCTGAGCTTTGTCACTCTGACTCCTTCAGAGAACTTTCCCGCACTCTGCTCACTCTTCGAACTTCAACCACTCTCCAAGTGTTGAAGTCTCCCGGGGTCCTGTACATTCACACTTGCAACAGACCGACCTTCTCTTCTCAAACTTGCTACTGAGACTCCAATTCGACCTGCACTTCACCTGCATGGATCGAATACCCCAATTCACTCTGGCAACTATGAGAACAAAAGTTCAACTGTTTAGCCTCCTCAATGCACTCTATGCGGAGGAATTCGACTGCACTCTATGCAGGAATCTCCTGGCTCAAGCAGAGAAACAATTGGAACTCATTCCCTCATTCTCTCAGGTTTCGAACCTGATATGAAATCACATACGCAACATATAGAAGATAAGCATAAAAACAAGCAAACATGCAAAAGCATAATATCAACAACACACAGAGATCAAACACATCCATGGAATTGAATCAAGCTTTTCCTATTAATTCAATATCTGTACATGGAGGTTCTTCACAAGCTCTCTGCTCTCTCTTGCTCCTGTATGAATGAGAATGATAACCCTGAACGTAATGTTACAATGATACAAGGGAGGGTGTCTATACTCTGTTTTCCCTCTCGAAAGCTAAAACTGTCTAATCTACAGTTAATTCCTATCTACCAGCATTAAACTATTTAATGCCTCCTTATCTATATTACAATACAAGTGCGCCCGGCTTTGAATGCCTTCATTCAAATGGCGGCGCAACAAATCTTCAAAGTGATTCAAAAAGGTATGTGCTGGTGCTGTCCAGCTGTATGTTCTTGACTCCATGCGTTGGCTCGCTTGATAGGTGAGCGATGCTCCTGCATCATAAATCCATATTGTTTATAAAATTATTATTTGTGTGTATAATTTGAACATATAACATGCAATTTTTAAATTGTCTTCCTATTTTATTTTTAAATTTATTATATATATATATATATATATGTGTGTGTGTGTGTGTGTGTGTTTTAAAAATATTCCATTGTATATATATTTCACAAATATTCCATTACAAATTATAAGATAGACAGTAATGTACATCAAGGAATTCCAAAATCAACAATCTATAAAATAATATTTATAACTTATGATACTCTAATATTACATATGTAAAAAAAAGGATTTATAAATTGAATTCCTAAAGATTTGAACTTTTTATAAATTAAAAAACGTTTGAAATAAAAACTTGGACAATTTGAAATTTTTATGAAATTTTTATAAAATAAAAAACGTTTGAAATGACTATGACTTGGTTGTGGGAGACCATCCATGTGGCCAAGCCGTGGGTGTGCCCACGACTTGGCGACAAGGTTGGCCCCCCGCGACCAAGTCACAACCAATTTTAATAAGAGATTATCTATGCACAAAAAAGTAGGGCATTTGAATCTAAATCTTAACATCCAAGTGAAAGACAGTCGATTCGGCTCATGGCTAATTGCT
Source organism: Picea mariana (assembly GCA_032191745.1). Classification (NCBI taxonomy): domain Eukaryota; kingdom Viridiplantae; phylum Streptophyta; class Pinopsida; order Pinales; family Pinaceae; genus Picea; species Picea mariana. The sequence goes on along the minus strand of JASDQU010337624.1, from coordinate 9,641 downwards.
CAGGCACAGACTAATCACTTAAATGCTTACTCTATTCTTAATATTTGATTGTTAAATGTCTATATCGGTAAATCCATATTGTTTATAAATTATTTATTAATGTCTATATCAAATTCTCATTTTTAAGTCAATCCATATTGTTTATAAATTTATTGTTTGCGTGTATAATTTGAACATATAAACATGTAATTTTTAAGCTATCTTCCTATTTTATTTTTAAATTTATTAAAAAAAAACTAAATATATATGTTTTAAAAATATTCCATTGTATGTATATTTCACAAATATTTCATTACAAATTATAAGATAGACAGTAATGTACAACAATTATATGTATATTTGTTGGGCACTCAAATTATCAAATGATTTTGTATATGTAGAAATCTAACTGACCAAGAATCGTTCAATGTTAGTTTTAGTTGTTTAAATTGTGATTTTGAATGATAGATTCAGAGCAATGTAATTAATCTAAGATTGCAATTTGCAATGCAATAGTTGAACTTAGATGTATAATTTGTTTTTAGTGACAGTAAATGTTGTATAATTCTTGTGCTTAGATGTATAATTTGTTTTTAGTGGCAGTAAATGATTTACAATCCAATGTAGTTAGATTTAACTGTATATATATATATATATATATATATATATATATATAAGAACATATTTATATTTAAAGAAAAATAAATAAAAGAACAAATTTATTTGTATTATATTTACAAGAAATATTATTTATTAAAAAGAGAAAGATGATTTTCGTTGGATAATATTTGCATATAACCAAGATATCGAAATCTATTTCTATGCATAAATTTATTTGAATTAAACCACTTAATAAATTATATGGTTGCACAATAAACTAGAACTATTACCAGTCAAAACATATTGTCTTTAAATCTAAACTAGACCAGAACAAATGCACAGATAGCAAATCTAAAATCTAAATACTAATTAACAAATCTAAAATAAACATAAATATAAATGTTACGCAATACCAAGAAATTAATACTAATTAACAAATCTAAAACTAACATAAATATAAAAATATATTGTGTAATTAAATAATAATTAACAAATATAAAATTAACATAAATATTACACAATACCATGAAATTAATACTAATTAAAAAATCTAAAATTAACGTAAATTTAAAAATATAAATGTTACACAGTAGCAAAAAATTGTTATTCTTAAAAAGTAATAATTCGGGAAAACCCCAAAAGGGAATGAATTTGATCGACGAGTTCACAGTGACACTTGAATGTGACTTGGCCACAGGGGGGCAACCTTGTGGCCAAGCCATGGGCACACCAATGGCTTGGCCCCCTGTGACCAAGAAAGCAAGATGTGCATGGATGTACATCTTGCTTTCTTATTTACGAATTTGCATCAATAAAGATCTGTCCATCCTCAAATAGAATCTACAGATGATATCTTGTTGTTTTATTTTTTGTAGTAAGAGTACTCTTCAAAATTAAATACAGGTTTTACTAACTAGTATTCCCCAATTCAGAATTAAATACAGGTTTCACTAACTAGTAGTCCCCAGCTCAGAATTTGATTGATGGAACAATCTATTTTAAATATATTTTTAAGTTTTATCACTACTTTCATCTTTTCAATATTTGTGAATGACATAAGGTATAACCTAACACAACTACATGATATAAATCGATTGGATTCATTAATTAATTTTAATAGTGGAAAAATATATATATGGGGAAAAATTGAAATAAAAAATGAAATATATATATGGAAAATATGAAATCAAGATCAAAAATAATTTCTAACAACTATATATTATGAAAAGAATATCTACGGGCTATGACTTGGCCACGGGGGGCCAACCCTGTGGCCAAGCCGTTGGCGTGCCCATGGCTTGGCCACAGGGCTAGCCCTCCGCAGCCAAGCCATAGTGACAATACGAAATATAAATTAAAATTAAAATTAAAAATTACAAATTACAATTATAAATAAAAATTTAATTTAAAAATTACAAAATTTAAATTTAAATTTAAAACTGAAGTTTAGGCTTACCTATAGCTTCGACCGCCCGCCAACACAATCGTTCCAAACATGTTCGTGCCAAGAGCTCCCTCACACTCGCCAAGATCTCACTCACTATCACTCACTGACACTCACTAATAACCCACTCACAATCGCCAAAAGCTGAGAAAAGTGTAACAATAACGATGTGTGGTAAATATATGAACATTTTTTTGGCTGAAAAGATATTTCAGCTGAAAGAATGTTTCAGAAAAAATGTTCTTTTGGTTGAAAAGAGATTGTCGAATGAAAAAAATATGTCCGTCTAAAATTCTACACGAAGATCAAGGGCACCATCACTATACCGTTTGATTTGACATTCAAGGGTTTGGCCAAAAAAAAATATTAGTTCGGTCGAAAAAAATTCTTTCGAAATTTTGGAGATCCAATTGTCATGAAAGTGTTACCAACCTCCATGAATTTACCCTTCAACAAAAGACTTTAGTGTCATGATTGATGTGAGATTTGGATCTTTGGATACAATGTCTTGTTCCTGAAATTAGAGTCAATCAAATTAAACAAATAGGACTATTAGACTCTAGTTGCATCTATCTTTTAAAAATATCAATCCATTAGCAAACCTTAATCATAAAAATATGATCCAAATATTATCAACATTGCACCCTAAGATATGTGTTCCCTCTGTTTATTAACGACAATGATACTAATGTTAAACGTTAACATGATCATTTTCATCCTTGTAAGATGTGAGAGGAACTCATCAAGAAAATGGAGCAATTAAGATAATCTTGGAAAAGTGCAATTGATCTCAGATCACATCTTAAATGGATTGAGTTCCCCAACTCAAATGAAGATACAATTAGAAATCAAAATTGGATGAGGTGATTAGGATCAGGTTTCTAATTGGTGATAAGCTTGGTGTGATGGGCAAGTCCATGAAACTGATAGTCTCAAGCTCTCAAGAGTGTTCCAAGTAGATAAATCACGCATTTCATTTCCTTGAGATTACATATTTCTTAGAATATAGAGGGAGTGAAATGGAAAAATAAAAGTTTGTATCTTGACTCTATAATAGATAGGTTTTACGTTAAAAATAATGAGTCATATAATCCGGAAAACAAAATCAGCAAGCTCATGACTACGAGAAATCAAATAGAACATATTCCAAACTAATCCAAACAATTCTTATATTTTCTGATTATGAATAAACTGATTTGGGTTCAAGTAGTTTTGAAGAGTGTGAGGCTCAATAGATTGATGAGGTACAACCCCCCAAAGGAATTCACATATTGAAAACGATTACCATGGATGAAATGAAAACAAATGTTGAAACTCAAAATTTGGTATCTTAAAAGTTGCATTGACATATTCCATAAAGATACCTACAACTCCCAAGCATTTGAATGGATTCTAACATGAGAGAAGTGTGTAATTATCAGCCATGATACAAATCAGATTTCTCAAGAAAGAAACCGTAATGAGTGACTCAAGATTAGAAAATCCAAAGGATGGAAGATATCTTACAAGAAAAAAATCAGGTCTGAAATTCTCATGATTGACAGTAGAAGGATTGAGTATTTGGTCAACCAATGAGTTGAGGAATAAGAGGATTGGTTCCTGAACAATTTTCTGAAGAAGATATCAACCAAGGATTTAATTATTCATGTTGTCCAAAATTGTCAAAAAATGCATCTAGACAGTGCAATTGAATATCTCTTGTTGTTGTGTATGAGAGGAAACTTGGGTGAAGAGAGTTTCAAGATAATAGATGAAAATCCTCATTGAAAAATAACGTAAAAAAAGAATAAGATATGTGCAGTCAATGCTCAAAAATTAAAACTAAAATTGCCAATTAAAAATAACTCAAACAAAATAAAAATCGCCTAAACTCTTTATGCACGAAAATTCATGTTGGCTGAAAGTAATCGAAGAAAATAATGGATGTGAAAGAAATTATTTGAACATCTCCAAACTCAAAATAATCATTCAAAGAAATGTAAGGAATTGGAGTGGTTTCAATCTCAAATGGGTAGAATTAGTCACTCATATTTTTCATTTACTGTGTCTGGGAAAACAAGCCCAAACTCATAAGAATATCAATTAAGCAAACTTTTCTAGATTGGACTTATGTGTATATGAGTATGCGACAAATATAAGTGTCCACTTTCATTACAAGAGGGATCAAATAGTATCTTAATTTATTTTTTTTAAATATCCCACTTTCAAGATGCCACAATGCATTGAAAATGATTTGACATAGTGATCATGCATCAAATCAACGATATGAAAATTGCTCAACAAATATGAAATTTGAGAATGAAATGAAGTAAAGTTTACCCCAAATTAAAATTAGATCAAAACCAATCAAGGGAAAATTATTGTGAAAGACTTATATTTCTCTCTACCTTTGTTGAGAATTCATTTATTGATCATCCAACAATAATGAAAAGAGAATGCAAACAAAAAACCGATTAAACAAACTAGAAAGCAAATCTAAACTATGCAAAGGGAAGACACTAGCCTATTCTACCCTACTCTTTCTCTATGCTACAATAGATGAAAAAATGAACTATGTAAAGTCATAACACCAATGTAACCATCCTTTTAATGATTATTGTTTTGTTCAGATGGACCACACTAGTTTGGTCTAAAACGTCGAAAAACATAAAACCTATGCGATGGATCCGAAAGCACTCTCTGAACATCCTTTTAATCCCAAGCCTGCATACACATGTTCAAGAAAAAAGATTAGTGACAGAGATTGAAATAATGATAAACTAAAAGTAGGAAAAATTGACTCATGATAAACTCTATCCACCATATCAAAAATTTCATGGTGATAATTCATGGGAAATCTATCCAAGTAAGATATTTCCAACCATGCTTCAATACTATCATAAAATATTGCACTACTATCATAGAATTTATGGAGGGAGTTCAATGGAAGGTAGTATACCGGATGAGAACTGTGCATAGAAGTCATGTGAATTGTACTTAGTGAGAGAATATTCATGCTAATAAGTTGTTTATTCCTGAAGACAATCCAAAATAATAAGGGCCCGACATAACCATCGGCATAGATCGAAGTGCCTCATTATCTTGGCAAACCTCCCTGGACTCACATTTCAAGTAATCATCTACTTGAGACAAATTAGTGGAAAAAATGATCTAGATAGACTAACATCCACCATGGTATGAGAGGTAATTTCAAAACAATGGAGAGATCCACTAGTATCAACAATATCTTATACAAGGTTACTTGAACAAGAAGCTTCTCTACTAATCATAAATGAATATGAAAAAGGAGAAGACATGGTCTAATACACATTTTCTACAACATTCCCTTCATCCCATGAGAAAGGTTGATAAGGCTTGGTTGTGATTAGTTCATGGGAAGAGGCCTTCTCCTCTCTATATTCCACATGGACATCACGTCCATCATGTACTTCAAAAGGGGTCATCCCCATTGAGTTCATTTGAATCGGATGGTGGGTGCTTTTCTTCAAATTTAAACCATTAATGAGATCAGGATACGATTAATAATAAGTGGAATAATTAGGATAATTAAAATATTCTCTAGAACAAGAAAAATTTTCAGAAAGTGAACCCCTAAATGGTATTTCCTCTTCCTTAAGCACATCAATGATTGTTTGTGAATTGGTGGGCTCCACAATAGGTGTGGCTTCACAATCAACATGTTCTTCCTCAAGATGGTTCTCCTCTTCCAAGTTAAAAGTACATTGATGAGATAAAAGATGTATGTCTTTCATGTTTATTTCTTCTCCTGAAGTGAAAAAATCAGCATGGTTGTCTTGCTCCTACACTATATGAGAATCTGAAATATCTTCCAAAGCATATTCATGGTTAGAAGAGAGAAGACAATCATAAGAATCATTAGAACAAGAGGTTTCAATAAATGATCTATCAACAATAGGAAAACAAAATTGTTCTATGTCACTTGAACTAGGAGAATTTGAAACATTAGGACAATCTAAATCAACATAAATTAATTTCAAATTATCCATGTGTGAGGAAGAGTTCATTTTATGTGTGTCTATATTTTCTTTATTAAAATAATGATTAGCATTCATGTATTTCCTCATAGTTTCCTCTTCCATTCCTTGTGATCGAGAAGATGAGATAGGATAATGAGAAACTGACATAGCCATCAGTGTGACCCAAAGTGTCCCATTATCAATAGGAAAATCCTCCTCTTGGACAACTACAAAAAAATATAAACTCTAACTTACTACACAAGAGGTCTATTTTTCTTCACAAGGAAGGAAAGGGGGAAAGGAGTGGTGGGAGGATACATAGGATTGTTCCAAAAAAGAATTCTTTATTTGATATATATCCCCTATAGTAAATAAAGATCCAGACATATGAATTTTAACTAAAGGATTAACATTTTTAGAATTTTCATTTAAATCTAAATCATCATGTGAAGAAAGGTTAAACGTGATTTAGATTTTTCATCCATTGATTCATGTGTTTCATTAGTAAGAGAAACTAAACAAAAAGTCAAAGCAATGTTAGAGGGCCTATTATCCAAAAAAAATCTATTGCAAATATGACTAAATATGATAACAAAATCTTCAACGGATTCATCCTCGTTCTTCTTTAGCTCTAAAATTTCATCACACAAACAATCATAATCATAATTCTCAAAAGCATGCAAAAATTCATGCATAAATTGTTCCAATGTGTGAATAGAGGTGACCATGTAACGTACCTCCCGTTCATCACGACTACCAACCTCATATAACAAGTGGAATTTTTTTTTGTGTTTTTAACAAGTGTGTGCGCGTGTACAAGGGAAACAAGCATACGCGACTCTACTTCGCCACCCGACGACTAACAAGACGCAACCACGACGATCACAACAAGAAGACATAAGGCACACAACAAGTAACTACAAGTATTAAATGACCATAGACATAAGGTGCACAACAAGTAACTGCAAGCATTAAACGACATACTGTGTTAAGTACAGTACGAACACAGATGGAAGAATCCATAGTAGTATATTTTACTATTTCTACACAGGAAAGCAGGGTATTTAATATTAGTTATCTGCTCCGGAGAGAGAGAATGTCAGATAGGCTCCTAGCCGACTGCTCAGGCAGAAACTAGTAATCTCTGTCAGGAGGTCACAGTGGTGGGAACTCTGCCTTTAAGGAGCCTGAGACTACTGATACGACCTTAGAGGTGTGTCGCAAGAGTGGAAACCCTGCCTTTAAAGGGTCCGAGACTCTTGATACGGCACTGGATTCTTTACACAAAAATAATCGCACACCCAGACTTATACACAGAGCGACTAGCTTTATCAAATCGAAGAGTCTGATATCATACAACTGTGAGTTTGGACACTTCAAATTATAGAACTAACCCTGAAATTAATTAACAATCTCAATATATCCTATACGTTACATATACCATAAAATTACAATAACATTATCTTAACAACCTCACATCTTATGTTATAAAAACCTTGCAACTAAAACATCAATCACCAATCACCTTACTCCTTGTATGCTACCAATGCAATGAAGTTACAATAACTTTACCATAAAATAAATCAACATTCATTTATATTACCATAACCTTGCCAATGAATTAATAATAAAACGAAATCATTACCATAGCATTTAACATGAAGCATTACATTACATGATTCTTCCATTGCACGCAAGTCTCATTCATCAGGCAACATGTCATTCAATTCTTAAATAATCATGGGCGCAAGAATAAGTAAGTTTAAGACATCATTAGGATCAGAAGCTACGGCTAAGTAAATAAAGAATCAGGACTAACATGGCTCCCCTAACCAAATAATAAAATAATGTAATCAAATATTATAATGKCTTCCCTATAGCTATGTATTAATTTATTTTATCATCAAATAATAAATTCAATATATTTTTATTGAAATATAATAAATATATAATATATTTTTATTATGAGACAAATTCTTGTTGTAGAATTTAGTAGGGTTTTTCAAACTAATTGACAAAATCGTACTATAAAACTGTAGCTGGAAGGCTCGATTCTTTTAACTGAATTATTTAATAGTTATTAAGATACTACAAAACTCAGAACTTTCATACAAGTAAATATTAAGAAATCCATAAACATATAATTGCACTTATATTTTCAAAAGTCGGACTGATTCAAGGAATCTTTATATGACTTTCATGTAGAGATTCTCTGGAGTTTCAAAATAACATGGAACACTTCAACAAAACACTTGTAGCTAGCAAAAAGGTAAAGACCATGTGCAATTAGAACAAGATACATAAACGCTTCAGTTTCATCCCTCCAGTTTTGGGTCTGTTTTGTATTGTATGAAATTCTAGTATACCATGATTTCAAGATAGGTAGAGCGAGGTCAGCAGTATGCATAGGATATTAGATAATATAAAATTGGAATTTCACAATAAAATTAAACATGAATAGATATGAGTATATTAAATTGGAATTTCACAATAAAAATAAACATGAATAGATATCAGAGAATGTGCCATTATTCCTACGAGCTCAGAGTGTAATAATGAACCTTACGGTGGACATAATCAGTGTTTAAGGTTATAACCCTAACCCTAAATTTAAGCTAATCTGCCATTATTCCTACGAGCTTAATCTGCATGACTGTAATCTACATGAGGTAAATAAATCTTTTGGATTGCAACCTACCTTCATGATGTTAATGAGGAGAAACATTAACCATTAAAAGAGATTCAGAATGACAAATGGTCCATAGAAAAGGAACCAAATACAAATAATAACATAGATCTAGAAGGGAGATGTGCGCAACACAGTTAGAAATGCACAGTCGCTCCATTGATTCTTAAAGAAGGCTCACGCACATGTTCGACTTTAATTTACCCCAAATTTTCATGTGAGCCATCTCTAGTGACACGCTAACCCAAGGCAAAAAAAAAACATTACACAGTAGGTATGAAACGCCCACAATCATATTGAAAGCCTATAGCGATACAACGCCTGTGGTAATAGGAACGACCACAGTAAATTCAAACGCCCACATAGAAACCAAACGCCCACATAGAAATGAAATCACTCACATAGAAATCAAAATGCCTCATAGAAATCAAATCGCCCACACAGAAATTAAAATGCCCACATAGAAATCAAAATGCCCCGTAGAAATCAAGTCGCCCACACAGAAATTAAAATGCCCACATAGAAATGAAATCGCCCACATAAAAATCAAAATGCCCCATAGAAATCAAATCTCCCACACAGAAATTAAAATGCCCACATAGAAATGAAATCGCCCACATAGAAATCAAAATGCCCTGTAGAAATCAAATCGCCCACATAGAAATTAAAATTCCCACAGTCTTAACCAGAAAACGCCCCTCCCAGGACAACATGCAGTCATTTAAAATAGAATTTACCACATTGGTAACCTGAGAATTGTCCTAATGGAAGAATGACCCCAACAGGATGATTGAACCCCAAATCCCCAGAAAATAAAATCTCAGCTTAAACAATGCAAGGAGTAGTTTGAAATCTGACACAAAATTCATCGAAACCAAATTATAAAATGATAGACCAGGGCTGCATTCGCGTGCCAGAATTTAAATTCCTAAGTCAAGGTACCCAACGCAACTGC
>JASDQU010337621.1:0-12614 GCA_032191745.1 Picea mariana | reverse complement strand
GCAACACCATGCGACGCAAACCCATAGACCCATGTACATGACTAGTTTGCACCATGGAAGACCTACAAGAACAAATTCAAGGCCTGTGGACTGACTACAACTGTATGGAGGAATGATCAGGATTGAAACATTGGAAACTACAGTAGGAAAATCAAGTGATGGGGGAAAATATGGCCAAAATTCAAACTCAAATGCAGCAATTGGAAACCAGGCACAACCAAGAACTGGCTATTATTCTCAGGGGAGTGAATCGTAACATGAGGCAGATAGGAGAAGTTACCCATTCTCTGGGTAACCCACAGTAGCAATCCCACTCTGCAAGCACGGACGAATCTCGAATTCCATCTACCTTTCACTTGGCGGCCAACAATGACCAATATGTCCTAATGGCTCCAGGTTTCTCTGAATGTGTCTAGGAGGAGGACAATCAGGCTCAGAACCATGGGGAAGCATGTCAAGCAGTGGAGAACCAAACAACACAGCGAAACGATCCAGGTTCACCTCACCCTTAGCTCTGGTCTCCCATGAAATGTAAATTTTTGTTTTAATTAAATAGTTTTATAGCCATATTCACATGGAAAATTTGTAGCCTAGACAGTACAATGACCAACTCTCATACTAGCATAGAAACACCTGTTTGTATCCACGACATTAGTAGAGGTGTAGCACCCTGCACTCTGTCTTTTTTTGGAATTCTGGCAATTTTTGATAATATATAAAAATACCCGTTTGTGTTAAAAAAAAAGCATAAATAGAATTTCATCATTATTTTTAGATCATTTTGATATTTATTAGATCTAAGGTTATAAATTAGCATATATTTATTATAATATTGTATGGGATCTTTTAAGTATAGATAGAATTTCATCATTATTTTTTGATCATTTTTGTATTTATTAGATCTAAGGTTGAGATGAATTTGCTCTAGTTACATTAAGAGTAATGAGATACATCCAAAACCTAAATAGATATGTTGAGTATGTAACATGAATAAATTAAATTGAAAACAATTACAATCATTAAAAATAAAAATTAAAAAAAAAACATTATGTAATGATAAAAAAATATTTAAAAACTACATCATAACAATTGTAAAACTATATTTAGCGGTGGTAGGTGTGGGGGGAGTCATCTATGATTTTAATGGACAAAAAGTAACTGATTTTTCCTAGGGTTTGGGGAGAAAAACCAATAACAGAGTAGAGACCCTAACAATTTACATGGAGCTAAAACTAGCACACGAAGGAAGTATCCAAACTCTAACTGTGATAGGGGATTCTGAAATTGTTATAAAGGAGCTTCAGGGTCTCTCAAACTCAGCAAATCAAAATGGTGATGATTTCTATCTTGTTTTCTAGTCTTGTTGATACACAGTTTTTTTAGTAAACCTTCTTATTTTTGTTGATGGATTATTTATCAAAATGGTTTATAGGCATTTTATACAATAGTGTGGTCTATCAAAAAGTGAATATAAACTCATAATTATCTTCAATAGTGAATGAATTTTAAATAAGATTTAGATGACAAGTCCATGATAAGTGTAATTCCAATGAATTTTTAATAAGATTTAGATGACAAGTCCATGATAAATGTAACTGTAATGAATTTCAAATAAGATTTAGATGACAAGTCCATGATAAATGTAAGTGCAATATGCACATGAAAAATATAATTTCCATTCAAATTATAAATAAAAATTGTGATTTTTCTTTGGAAAGCAATATTATATCTTTATGTTTAACTCTATATCATTATTTTTATGTTATATATAAATTTGATATATCTCTTACTAATATATATATATATATATTCATATAATTACTATTACTATTATAACTATTATAATATTTTTCAAACCTATATGTAATGATATTAGCAATATCCAAGTTACAATATTTCCTACATATATAAAGAAGCACCTCTTATTACAATAAAAAAGGAATTATTTTTGAAGGGTGAGTGCAAGAAGTTTGTGGCCAAAAAAGTGGAATGGGCATGAGTTAGAACAAGTACTCGCAGGAGTGCACACAAATTCCTATACATATAGGTTTGGATGTGGTCGAACCTCCACGTCGATTGCCACGTAGGATTAGTGGTAGGAACACGTGCATGTTCTTAAGAACACATGCACAGTATTAAGAACGTGTAATCGATCTTAAGAATGTGTGCGTGGTCTTAAGAACACATGCACGGTTCTAAGAATGCATGCACGTTCTTACTGATAAAATTATTTATAGGGCCCAAGTGCGATTTGTTCCCATTGTGCAGAAATTGTGCTCACGTTTCTCTCATTGGAAAAATATAGTGGAGCTAGAAAGAAGGACAAAAGGGAGGATCTTTACATTGTGTCTAGGTATGTTACATTTTTTTTAATTTTAATCCAACTTAGTCATTCCAATTTAGTATTTTGCTCCAAATAATCTAACTAAAAAAATAATTGTAATTTTTTATTTTAAATAAAAAATAAACCTATTTTACATGACATGGCTTTTAAATTTAAGCATATATAATACAATAGAACCCCAAGACAACTTAAACTGCTCAAGAGAAAACCAACAATATCAAAACCCCAACTCACCACCACCACACAATGTAAACATTGAAATTGATGAGGGGTTGGTTATATTACAAACCCTTGAGGAACAATTAAGGGAGATTAAAGAGCCTAGCAGAGTCTCCTTGGACACTTCTTTGGACATCATTGTGTACTCCATTGCAAGTGCCCAATGAAAATTGACCTTTATTTCTAATTATAGGGAAACAATGTATGAGTATTATAGCATTGGTTTAGATAGAAACCAATTCAAATAACTGGGAATTTCATAACAACAAATATTGTCTATTTTTATGGATCCTAGAAATGGACAAGAACTACCATTGACCAGGAAACACATCTCCATTGATTATTGCATCCATCCCTATATTAGCCAAAAATGGATAGATAGTTGGTATATGTTTTTTCATAAACCTCCCTGTAATAACAAGGAGATTCCCTTATATTTTATGAGGAAATTATGGGCTGATTTTATTATGGGTAATCATGTCAACTACTTTGACATTGGTGACTTCAATGGGGTGGGTCAAGGGTGTTCATGGGAATGAGAGCATGCCAAGAGTGACCATGTGTTAGGTCATCGCCCCCCCAAGCAAAGGCTTGACCTCCCTACCCAACATCCTCATGTTGTAGAGAACTTGCAACAAGTAAAACTAGCCATCTCATCATTGACTTGTATCCTAGTGCAACACAATAGCTTTGTTGCACTATATCGGTAGGAGGTGTCTTCCAGTGACATTGATAGACAAGTTGGAGCATCAACATGTATAGGAGAGTACAGTGAGGAGAGGGAACATGGACATAGCAACTGTCCATGTGAACCTCACAGATGCTCGAGTTGCGGGAAGACATGCTATGGGACTATAGAGCCCAATAGACAACATAGCTTCATGGAGGAGTTTAGTATCTTAAACCTCTTTATGCTCTTCATCATTATATATTTATTTTTTATTTTGTGTATTTATATAGATATTTTATTGTATGTTGTTTTGCAATTGTTTCGTCCTAGTAGCAGACCCTCTACGCCTATGGATGCATCAGTTCCTATCCCCACCACTGATGCATCATTAGAGAAAGAATTTTCATTAGGTGCACCGTACACATAAGTATGTATCAAATTTTATAGATTCAACATATCCATTTCTTTATTTTATGACATCCTCAATTTTTTTTATATGTTCTCATGTTTCTACAGAATTCAACACCAGGTGATGTCGGGGATTGTCCATCTGGGATGGACAAGTCACCAGCATCACAGGTATCATGTGTATAGTTAATATCATATAATTCTCAAATTATTTGTGTTTATGTTTTTGAATTTTACTATTTGATACTAATAGTTCAATTTTATTCATATGTATGCAAGTTGCCGATATATTTTCTCAGTATAGTAGTATTGCACCCCCTAGGCACCTAGGTGTTGCTTCTAGGTTAAATTTATTTAGGCTTAGGGTGTTGGAATCACTTGTATAGCCTGTGAAGGTCCATCACAACCCACCTTACTTCCACCGATCGACAACACCACTTTTGAACCCATCGACAAAGACTGCCACAGTAGAGGTTGTATTAGAGCAAGTTGTACAACCTAGTGCTCCATATGCCAGTGAATATCCATCAATCCCTGAGATATTCATGGTGAGATAATGCATTGGTGGTATTTTTTTATGTTTCATTAATTTTCTTTTACGCATATTTGTTTAATTTGCTTGACTTGATCCTTGTAACTGATGCATGGTGGAATTACATAGATATTGGGGTTGTAGAAGAGGATAACTACCTCACAATTGACAGTTTCATATGTGGTGAGTTGTCTTTGGTTAAATTACAAAGTATCATTTTGTATGTCTATTAATTCATTAATGAAAAAAACTTATAACATTATTTATTCTTTGTGCAGTCTCTAGAGCATCGAAGCATGCCTAGGCCTTGAACCTATCGAGGTACATCCTTGAGAAAGAGAATAAAGATAGATTTCCATGATGCTCCTAAGGGTGGTGAGGGTGGAAATGGTCAATGATTGACCAAGTACTGCCATTTTGTATCTAGGCCACAATATAGATGTTTTTTCATGTTAGGGCATGTGTTGTCACTTTGTATACTAGGCACAAGTTGTCATTTTGTAAAAAATGTACAATTTAGATGATGTTGAACACACACACACACACACACATTTCATGGCATTTTTTTATGAATATCATTGTTTATACATTTGATGTTGATGAATATATGAATTTCAAAGTGTTTGAATTCCAAAGTGTATGAAGTTTATGTGTATTAATCCCTTGATTTGTTTCTAAAGAGATTATAAATAATTTCATTACGCATTAAGGAATGGCTTATGGTGGAAAATATTACTAAGTGCTAAGTACATAAGAAATTATTGTTTCTCAAGTAGCATTGTTTGTTAATCAACCATGTATATCTACATCATCGATAGATCATTCCTTCTAAATTATTTGCATGAATGTTGTGGATATACATATTGTAACTCACAACCAACAATATGGACTAACTATTGAATTATTTCCATCTAAATCCAATGACAATCCACACTCAAATAATGGTCACTTGAACATACTGTGACCTAAAAAATGGCATATTACAAGAATTTATTATAGAAGTAAATTTTATCATTTATCTTCTACATAATTGTAAATAAGTTAACAGTTTCAGCTCGAAGCCATTTTCTAGGGCACACACATTATTCGCCTCTTTCTATGCATGAAATATATAAAATAATTTGATTGATGTGTAACCCTTCATAAATGTCAAAAAGACTAGTCAAGGACTCATTAATGCACATGTTTGTTTAGAATGTGTAGTGGATATATGTAAATTTTGTTAAACCCATCAATTATTAATAACATTTATTTAGTATTCCTTGATGTCCACTAAACTTATTGATTTTGATCAATAGAACGTGAGAGTTCACATGGAAACTAGATCTTAAAATGGGTATCATTTTCCACCCAAAAATAAAGGTTTTGAGGTTACATTTCATGACACACCATAGAAAGTAATGCTATGCTACCAAAATTCCTCCAGGGAGACTTGAAACCATTATTCTTTTCCTTTCATCATCTATGATATTTTATTGCACATTACTACCCAATTTTTGGGTTATAGAACACAAGGAGACAAAGGACCCTCCCAAACCCAATCCCAGAAACATGTTGATTCCATGCCATTTCCATACCATTCCATTTTTATTCCTTGCCAAGTCATCCCATGGCATACCATTGTCATTTCCATGAAATTTTCAAACCTTTCCATTCCATTCCATTTCCATGCCTTGCCAATTCATGCCATTCCATGCCATTTACATGCATTTCCATTCCAATGCTATGCCTTGCCAACACATGCCATGGCATGCCATTTCCATGACTTTCCAATCCATGCCATTGTCATGTAGCTTCCCATGCCTTCTCATGTAGTTTCCCATTTTAACCTATATAACAATATATATAACTTTCCATTGTCATGTCATAACATTTCCATGCCGCTCCAAGACAATAAATGATATTAACTAAGTTACAACAGGATAAATATAACAACCCTTAACACAAGTAATCATTAAATTAAAGGGGGGATGAAAATTCAATCCTAAGCTGAGGTTTAGACAACAAATGCTTGTTGAAATGCAAGATGACACATAATAACCATAGAATATTCAAGACATCAAGCCCTAGAATATTCAAGACATCATTGCTATGCCTTCCAAGCCATTCCATGGAATTCCATTTCCATTTCATGACATTTCCATGCCTTTCCAATCCATGCCATTGTCATGTAGCTTCCCAAGATGGCACATAACATCCCTAGAATATTCAAGACATCAAGCCCTAGAATATTCAAGACATCATTTCCATGTCACATAAAAACCCTAGAATATTGAAGACATCATTTATATTCCATTGCCATGCCTTTCCCTGCCATTCCATTCCCATTCCATTTCTAGGCCATGCCATGGCATTCCATTCCATGCCAATTCATGTCATGCCATGCCTACAATGTTCAGGACATCAACCACTTGCATTTCCTTTTCATGGCATGCCTCACTTTTGCATCCCTTTCCATGCCATGCCATGCATTGTATTTCCTTCGCATGTCATTCCTTGCCTTACCATGAATTGTCATGCATTTCGTTACAATGTCATGCCATGCCATGCATTTCCTTGCCTTACCATTCCATGCAGGACTTGTCATACTTTTCCTTGCCATGCCATGCCTTGTCTTGCCTTGCCGTGGTATGGTATGGTAAGGTATGGTATTACTTGCCTTAACTTTCATGGTATGGTATGGTATGATATTGTATGGTATTCCTTACTTTTCCATGGTATGGTATGGTATGGTATGCATTGCCTTTTCATTACCTTGTATGGTATGGTATGGTATGCATTTCCTTGCCATTTCCTTGTATGGTATGGTATGGTATTCCTTGCCTTGCCATTTCCTTACATGGTATGGTATGGTATGGTATGGTATGGTATGCCTTGCCATGTCATTGCCTTGCATGGTATGGCATGGTATGGTATGCATTCACTTTCCTAGCCTTGCCATTTCCTTGCATGGTATGGCATGGCATGGTATGGTGTGTGTTTCCTTTCCATGCCTTTCCATGTCTTGAATTTCCTTTCCTTTCCTTTCATGGTATGGTATGGTATGCTTGTCCTTTCCTTGCCCTACATGGTATGGTATGCATTTCATTTCCATTACCTTGCATGGTATGGTATTCATTGCCTTGTCATTTCCTTGTATCGTATGCATTGGCGATGGTATGGTATGGTATGCTATGGTGTGGTATGCATTTCCTTGCCATTTCCTTGCATGGTATGGTATGGTATGGTATGCATTTCGTTTCCATTTCCTTGTATGGTATGCATTGGCAATGGTATGGTATGTTATGCATTGGCAATGGAAATGGTATGCATTGGCAATGGAAATGATAGTCATTGGAAATGGTATGCATTTCCTTTCCATTGTATGGTATGTATTGGAAATGGTATGGTATGGTATGGTATGGTATGCATTGGTATTGTATGGTATTATATGGTATGGTATACAATTTCCTTTCCATTGTATGTTATGGTGTGGTATGCATTTCCTTTCCATTTCCTTATATGGTATGCATTGGAAATGGTATGGTATGGTATGGTATGCATTGACAATGATAATGGTATGGTATGGTATGGTATGGTATGCCTTGTCTTGGATTTCCATTTCCATGCATGGTATGGTATGGTGTTGTATGGTATGGAATGGTATCTAAGTCAAGGAAAGGTATGGTATGCCTTGCCTTGCCTTGATATGGTATGGTATGGTATGATATGGTATGCATTTCCTTAGCATGTCTTTCCATGGTATGGTATGGTATGGTATGGTATGCCTTTCCTTGCCTTGCCTAGCTATGCTATGGTATGGTATGCCTTGGCATACCATGCCTTGTCATGCCTTGCCTTCACTTGCCATGTCTTCTCTTTGCATACCGTGCCTTTCCATACCATTCCTTTCCATCGCATGCCTTGCCATATCCTACCATGCAATACCATTACATTCCTTTCTTTTCCATCACCTTCCATGCCTTTCCTTTTCCATGCCATGCCATGCCTTTGTATACCAATGCATGCATTTCCATGCCATGCCTTTCTACACCATACCATGCCTTTCCTTGCCATGCCATGCCTTGCCATACCATCCCATGCCATGACTTCACTTGCCATGCCTTGCCTTCACTTTCCATGCCTTGCCTTAAATTCACTTTCCATGCCATACCATGTCATGCCTTGACTGAATAAACAAGTTTAATACGTAAATGAACAAGTTTAATACCTATATGAACAAGTTTAATACGTAAATAATGCTTGTACTAAATGAAAAATGTTTAATACATAAAAATTAAAATCAAAGTATTCATTAATCATGTAATTATACAACTTGTTATCCCATACATATTATATAAAAATACTTGCATGAGAATTCCAATGTTTCTCTCGATGAGGCATAATACAATTTTCGAAGAGCAGGTCAATTTTCAAGAACACTTTGTCGAGAATTTGCGGGTAGTGTAGTCATGTGGGCCTAGGCCAAATAGACTTATGGGAGATTATGAAACTCTGTTATGAACTTGGAATGGATTTTATGCCCCTGGACCAAATAGGCCACATGTCCCTAAATGGCTTGAGGAGACGATTTTCAACTCTCGTTAAAACTCAATCTAGGACTCAAATGGGAGAACTGTTAGTTTCATTGGATATGGAGCACTGGGTTTCAACTAGGGGGGGCCTCCACTATCATTCCATCCACCATAAAATTGGTTGTTGGAGTATCTCTGACACTAGGGTTTTGGTCAATGAGGCATAGTGCAATTTCTGAAGAGGAGGTCAATTTTCAAGAACACTGTGTTGGTCATTTTTGGGTAGTATATTCATGTGGGTCTGGGAAAAATATACTTTTGGGATCTTACGAAACTCCTTTATGCCACTCGGTTTGGATTTTATGCCCCCATACCAAATTGGCCACTTGTCCCTGAATGACTTGAAGAGGCGAGTTGCAACTCACGATGAAACTCAAACCTAGAATCACATGGGTGAATCGTTAGTTGCATTGGATCTAGAGCACCATGGTTAATCTAGAAGTACCCTCCATTTTCATTATGTCCATCAGAAAACCGTTTGTTAGAGTATCTATGGCACTATGGTTTTGGTCAATGAGGCATAGTGCAATTTCCGAAGAGGAGGTCGATTTTCAAGAAAATTGTGTTGGGAATTTCTAGTATTGTAGTCATGTGGGCCTTGGAAAAATAGACTTGTGGGAGCTTACAAAAATCTGTTATGCCCCTCATTTTGGATTTTATTTCCCGGGACCAAATTGGCCACATGTCCCTGAACGAGTTGAAGAGGAAACTTGCAACTCACAAAAAAACTCAAACCAAGACTTGGATGGGAGAACCGTCAATTGCAATGGATCTAGAGCACTATTTTGCAGCTATGGGGCCCCTCCTATATCATTATGTCCACCAAAAAACCATTTTTCAAAGTATCTTCGACACTAGGGTTCCGAGAAATGAGGCATAGTGAAATTTCTGAAGAGGAGGTCAATTTTCAAGAACAATGTGTCTAGCATTTTTGGGTAGTGTTGTCATTTGGGCCTTGTCCAAATAGATGTGTGGGAGATTATGAAACTCTGTGTTGCCGCTCAGTTTGGATTTTATGCCTCCATACCAAATTGGCCACATGTCCCTGGACGACTTGAAGAGGCAAGCTGCAAATCGTGATAAAAATCAAAAAGAGACNATAGAAAAACTGTATGTTGCATTGGATCTAGAGCATTGGGTTTCCGCTAGGGCATCCCCTCCTCTTTCATTATGTCCACCAGAAAAACATTTGTTGGAGTATCTCTGACACTAGGGTTTTGGTCAATGAGGCATGGTGCAATTTATGAAGAGGTCTATTTTCAAGAACATTGTGTCCAAAATTTGTGAGTAGTGTAGTCACATGGTCCTTGTCCAAATAGACTTGTGGGAGCTTACCAAACTCTGTTATGTCACTCGGTTTGGATTTTATTCCCCTGGACCAAATTTGCCACATGTCTGTGAATGGATTGAAGAGGCGATTTGAAACTCACAATAAAACTCAAACCGAGACTCAAATGTGTGAGCCATCAGTTTCATTTTATCCAGAGCACTGGGTTTCAACTAGGGCCCCCCTCTATTGTCATTCCTTCCATCGAAAAACTGTTTGTTGGAGTATCTTTGACACTAGAGTTTTGGTCAATGAGGCATAATGCAATTTTTGAAGAGGAGGTAAATTTTCAAGAACATTGTGTCAGGAATTTGTGGGTAGTGTATTCGTATGGGCCTTGGAAAAATAGATTTGTGGGAGCTTACAAAACTTTGTTATTTCACTCAGTTTGGATTTTATGCCCCGAGACCAAATTGGCCACATGTCCCTGAATGGATTAAGGAGGCAAGTTGAAACTCACGAGAAAACTCAAATAGGGACTTAGATGGGTGAAACGTCAGTTGAATTGGATCTGGAGCATCGATTTTTAGCTAAGGGGGTCCCTTTGCAATCATTCCATCCACCGAAAAATTATTTTTTGGAGTATCTTTGGCACTAGAGTTTTGCTCAGTGCTTATTACATAGGTATGACAATTTAACACGTTGTGAGGATAGACATGGCAAGGAAAGTGAAGGAAAGGAATGGCATGGAAAGGCATGGCATGGCATGGAAATGCATGGAAAGGCATGGAATTGCATGGCAAGGAAAGACATGACATAAAATGGCAAGGAAAGGAAAGGAAAGGCAAGGTAAGGCAAGGCATGGAATGTCTAGGAAATGCATGGCATGGCATGGAAAGACAAGTGAAGGAAAGGAAAGGCAGGGCATGGTATGGAAATTGAAGGAAAGGAAAGTGAAGGCAAGGCAAGGAAAGGAAATTCATGGAAAGGAAAGGCATGGCATGGAATGGGATGGAATGGAATGGCATGGGATGGCATGGCATGGCAAGTGAACGAAAGGAAAGGCAAGTGAAGGAAAGGCAAGGCATGGCATGGCATGGAAATACAAGGCAATTCATGGCAAGGAAAGGCATGAGAAGGCATGGCATGGAAAGTGAAGGCAATGAAAGTGAAGGAAAGTGAAGGAAAGACAAGGCATGGAATGGCAAGGAAAGATGTGGAAACACATCGCATGGCATGGAAAGGCATGGTGTGGGAAGACATGGCATGGAAATACAAGGCATGGGAAGGCATGGCATGGAAAGTGAAGGAATGTAAAAGAATGAATGTTAAGGAAAGGAAAGGCAAGGCATGAATGGCAAGGAAACGAAAGGCAAGCCATGGCATGGAATGGAATGGAAATGAATGGCATGGAAAGACAAGGCATGGCATGGAATAGAAAGGAAAGGCAAGGAAAGGAAAGGAAATGCACGGAATGTCATGGAATGGCAAGGAAAGTCATGGCATGACATGGCAAGGCATGGTATGGGAAGGCATGGAATGGAAAGGAAAGGGATGGAATGGTAAGGAAAGTGAAGGCAAGTCAAGGAAAGGCATGGCATGGAAAGTTAAGAAAAGGAAAGTGGAGGCAAGGCAAGGCAAGGAAAGTGAAGGAAAGGCATGGAAAATGAATGTAAGGAA
This sequence comes from Picea mariana, assembly GCA_032191745.1. Lineage (NCBI taxonomy): Eukaryota > Viridiplantae > Streptophyta > Pinopsida > Pinales > Pinaceae > Picea > Picea mariana. The sequence goes on along the minus strand of JASDQU010337621.1, from coordinate 920 downwards.
AAGCATGATAAGGAAAGGCATGGCCAGGCAAGGCATGGCATGGAATGGCATGGTAAGGAAAGACATGGTGTAATGATCCCAAGCCATTATGCAAGGATCATCACTGTTTTGGTGTCTTTTTAAAACCTTTTTCTGAGTGAGATATTTCATCAAATAGTTTGCTGATCTATTTGTTTAGATGTCTTTATATGTGTGTATGCAGAAAATAACAGAAATAGATAACCACAGAACATACCTCAACCATATGCAATAATATAGACAAGACAAAACATCTCAAATCTTCTTTATTCATAAAATAGAAGAACCTGCTACAATGGAGATGCCAATCTAGAATGCTCAACAGATGGCCAAGATGATAGGCAATGGATAACAAGTATGAGCTACTAAAAAATTCTCTCAACAATACAAAATAAGCCTCCAAAGGCTGGATAAGATATGAAGACCAATGCCAAGTGCCAAACCCCTCACTGCTAGAAGATGCCACACTCTGCTGGATAACTAAAGCTCGTCAACAATTCGGCCATGGTGCCAAAGATGTCCAATCACCTCCAGAAAGATGCCAAATAGTAGATCGGGTGATGGTAAGAACAACCCAGGTGCCCAAATCTCCAATATCCCTCTCAACCTCTGTAGATCTAAACTCCTCCACTAAATGGTGTGCCCCACTAGATGACTGAAGCCCTAGATAATTCGGCCCTGATGAAGGAGGCCTACAAATGCTCTGAAACTCTCCACAATGATAGATCAGGATGCTGCAATGAGAACCCAAGTGCTCAAATCCTCAAATACTTGCTAGATCCTTAGATCTAGCCACCCTCCAAATAATGGTGCACCCTCCTATTGGGAAAACATCCCACTCTCAATACAAATCGATCCTCCACTGAAAGACTTCGAAAATCCACAAAGAATGATGCCAGGAC